>JAPFBL010000698.1:0-120234 GCA_026182355.1 Hermatobates lingyangjiaoensis
AAAAAACTAAAATACTTGCAATAAAAACCCGATACTGATAGTTTAGTAGGATTTATATTCCGTTATAAATAGTTAATGGTGCAATGTTATCTTAGTTTATATTGGCATGGATTAATTGTAATAAAGAATAGTGTTTTCAATAAATGTAGCTAGGTAGCAGCAAATGCAATGACAGATAACGGTTTTGTTGGTTCGGTAATAGAAGCTAGCCTTGCACGAAGTTAGAAGCAGTTTACTTGCACGGTAATTTTTTGTTGTATAAAATAATGGATCTGAGAGTATGTATTAATTTTTGCTTAAGAAGTAGTATTAAGTGCAGAAAAACTCTTGAAATGTTGACAGCAACATGTTATGTCAACCAGGTTAGCTCATTGGTTAATGTACTTGACTCTGGGCTGAGTACGTAGTCCGGGGTTCGATACCCACCTGGCCATCGATTTAGTCACATGGGAGGTGAATAAATCTGAGTACGTCGTCCCTCAGAGAGGACCAAGGGTTGGTCCAGTGAAAACAGTTTCACTGGTTGAGTTGTTTTCACTGGACTAACCCTTCAGCACCCATCCTTGGTGTCTTCCTGATGATGAACACAAAGTGTTCGAAACGTGTTGTTGTTGAATAAAACTTGATTTGTGTTGAGACTTTTGTTTGTTTATCCATTTTACCTCAGAATAAAAAAAAAACATATTTTTTATGTATGTGATGTGATCAAAAAGCTAGGTGACTTTTTTTGAATGTTGCGCACTCTGTACAGTATAACTTCAAGCTTTTGTTTTTTTGGGTTCACTTGTCAGGATTATATGTTCACGGTTTGACTATAAGTATGTGTTGTTCTTATGTGAGAGACTATACGAGTTTCATGAGAGGCTAGACGCTGTTGAAAATAATGGAGCAAAGAGTTTGTATTAATTTTTGTAAAAAAAAAAATATTTTATTAAGTGCTCAAAAAAATTTTGAAATGTTAAAATTGGGATACTGTGAAGCAAGTTAAGCAAAAGCAATGTTTCTAAGTGGTATAAGTTATTCAATAGGTCATTGTTTTTTTAACAACAAAATAAAATCACGACCAAGTAAACACGCGTCTAGCTTCACACATAAAAACAACACATTCTATATAGTCAAAACTGTAATCGTATGGTGAATGTGTAACAGGTCAAATAATATGTTGACATTTGGGAGCAGAGAGGGCGCGAAACTCAAAAACCGTCCTTATTTTATGATGGCACCTCCTACATTATAGACGTTTATCACGCAAAGCTTTCCAGTTCTACCGGTTGAAGCTAATAGCTAAATAAGGCTAAGATTTCTATATAAAGCAGTAACCCTTATGCTTTCCCGATAATTCAATCAATATTGTACAAACATCATTCCATGCTAAACCTTAACTACAGTTAAGGTTTAGCATGGAATGATGTTTTCATCATATTTTGTATATATGTAAAATTTTATTCAAGTCCTTTATATTTTTCGTTAACACATTTCAAATTTTAAAGTACTTTTACAGACGTACGTAAATCAAACAAAAATCCCCTCATACGGAGTACATTTCCCTTATTTCGAATCGTTATAAAAGGTTTGATGATAAACAAAATTATTTATTCATATGTTTATTTTTATCATAATATTGAATTATTATACTTTATCATTGAATATATTTCAATATATTATTTTATTTATTATAATATATAATATTATTGTCATTGAATAAACATAAATAAATATAGTTATTATAAGTTCACAGAAGGGGTTCTTGACGATTTTTGTCATAAAAAGTCAACTCGTGATTTTATGCCGACATTTCGCCAAAAAGTTGTTTGGCATTTTCAAGGCTTGTTTTAGAGGAAACACTATTTAACCGTCCATGATTTTATCTAGCAGCATCATAACCATAGATAAAATCATAAACATAGATAAAAGCATGGACGGTTAAATAGTGTTTCCTCAAAAACAAGCCTTGAAAATGACAAACAACTTTTGGCAAAACGTCGGCATATAAACAAGAGTTGAATTTTCATAACCAAAACCCCTTCTGTGAACTTGAAAAATCAGTGGTCGAGAAACTATATCAATATAGTTATCATATATAACATATTTATTTAATGAATATAAAAAAGTAAATTGTACATTACCATAGAATATATAATTTATATATTTGAATATAGTATTTTATGATTATTATTACTGTTCCAGGTTCCAGTGCCTTTGGAGAAAACATGGTTTAGTTGGTATTCTGCCTTAACTGGAAGCCAGCCAACGCTCGTAGGTAAGTGCACTCCCCCCCCCCCCCTCCAAAGCAAAACAAATATATATATATATATATATATATTTATTATTAATATTAAG
The DNA here is from genome assembly GCA_026182355.1 of Hermatobates lingyangjiaoensis. NCBI lineage: Eukaryota > Metazoa > Arthropoda > Insecta > Hemiptera > Hermatobatidae > Hermatobates > Hermatobates lingyangjiaoensis. The sequence goes on from JAPFBL010000698.1 coordinate 2,341, forward strand.
GTATTTTTTTCTAGACCACGATTACTAATAAATAATTTTCTTCTTATAATTTGGTCATAGTTAATTACTTAAAATCACCTTATTACTAACATTTCCTTCTTATTTCAAAACATCCTCAGGGATAGGATCTAAATAGAATAGATAATTATCTTATTTACACAACATTCTATGAAAAAAGTCTTAAGTAAGTAAGTTCTTTGAATTTGTATGTAGAATATTGTGTAGTTAAGATAAATGACCATTGTCTTTAGTTTCTAGTTCTGAGGATGTCTTGATATAGACAAGATATAGCCAAACGTTGGCATAGAGGTGGTTTTTACTAACTGACCCTGACCAAATCTCGAGAAATAAATAAGTTATTCTTATTGTTATTATTCTTGTTCGAACTTTAAGTTGACTAATGGTAAAAGTCGGAGCACTTCACACATTGCTGCTATTTCGCACTACCTACTTATGTGAAACTGGATCTTCCCTTTAAACTGTCATAGAAACCAAATACCGAAGTGAACTTAATGCTGGGGCTAACTTGAGAATCAAACTCTCAACTATAAAGCCAAAAATAATTTCAAACCAAACTCTGTGTTAAAATTACTTGTAATTCTGTTTTATGTGTTATGCACTTGTGGAAAATATGAAAATTAAAATCTTTTAGTTTTGAATTTTTATTGGAAAAATACACATTGCAGTAATATTACTTTTTTAATTGTTTTTAAACATACAAACTATTTAAAAAGGCTTATGAAAGTATTTATATTATGATTGTATGAAATCATTAGAATCTGGGGTTCCTGGGAAAGTTAACTGGAACAAAAAAGGGTTCCGCGTCGAAAAAAGTTTGAAAAACTTTGGCATAGTCTGATATAAGGTGAAAAACGGTTCTAAGCTAGTGTCCTACAAGAAAAAGGGGTGTTTTGGTTGGAATTCCTGCAGAATTGGGAGCCCAGAACAACGTGCGTAAATACATTTCACTTCCTTTCCCTCAAAAAAAAAAAAAAAAAAAATATTATTTTTATTATCTATATAAATAATATAATGATTTTGTCTGTACAAAAGCTTAGAGCTGACTCATTTCAAGGTTTCTTTACGTTTCATACATTGAAGAAACCGAATCCACCCTTAGAAAAATGTCTGTCAGTTTGTCGGTTTGTCCGCAAAATTTTGTCACAAGTAAACTCAGCCACAATAAGACATATCAAGCTGAAACTTTGACAGTAGATTTTTATATGTCTAACTTAAAATATAGGCTCTGAATTGATTGGAAATTCAACGTAGAAGTGAAGTTATGGACATTTAAAGCAAAAACGTTTGTCACAGGTAAACTCAGCCACCATGAGACATAGCAAGCTGAAACTTTGACACTAGATTTGCATATGCCTAACTTAAAATATAGGCTTTAAATAGATTGATAATTCAGTACAGAAGCGAAGTTATGGGGCTTTAAGCTGTATTTTCCTAACTTCACAGACAAGTTTGTTTTGAGCAAGTAGGTATTGTTAGTTGATTTTAATTTCATTTAAGCATATGCAAATATTGCGTATTTGACATCATTGAAAAGCTGTTTCCCAGAGTTGAGGATGTACTATCTATTAAGAATATATAGTTTTGTGAACGAGCAATGCTCAAGCCTTACTAATGAACAGGCAGGAAAAATCAACAAACAAGTTCTTACGCTATAATCAAGCCGAAGATAGAACTTAGAAGTCAGTTAAGAGAGTGATTAGTAATGAGGAAGCAGTTCATTATCTAACTAAATTTCTTGACTCTGAATTTCATCTCCTTGACTGCCTGCTCATGAGTAAAAAGATAATGCAGGAGCACAAATCATCCAAACGATTGCAAAGTCCTGTCAGAGTCTATTTCGCATTGATTTTAACCAAGTCACAAGGGGAAACTTTATCTAACGCAGAAATTCAAGTTAGCGAGACCATGGTTTTCTCACATGGTCAACTGTAGTTTACTTGCTCAAGAGTCAGAGGTTCCAACTGTTTGTTCGTCCATGAACCTGAACGACAGACAGCTAATGTAGTGTATACAGAGGCATTTGCTTAACACTGAACTAATAATGGTATTTTTTTGAATATTCTATAATTTCTAATGGCATTTTAGAATACCAAGCATAATAGAATTTTTGATTTCGTCAAAGACGGGTACGTTTGCTAGTTGTTAATAAATATAACTAAAATATAATTAAGTAACTATATATTATATATAATAACAATACTTTATAATGTTACAATAATAATGAACATTACCAGTATATATTTATCTACCTTAAATATAAATGAACAAATCATGTTGTTATTTGAAATTTTAGTTAAACTGTCAATTCACTGCTGTAAATAGACTGGGAAATTCCAAAGTGCAAATTTTCCGGTTTATGATTGTGGGCGTAACAGGATTGATTAGTATACGTCAGTGTTGCACCCCCTGCCTCGAGTGACTAAACAAATTCAAAATTATGAATAAAAACGGCGAAAAAACTGTCAATCACTCTGACATGCGATATTTAAAAATAAACTCATTGATCAAATATCAATTGCATTTCTTTTATTATTTTGTAAAATAAGTAACTCCAATATATAATATATTATAAAATAAAAGTATTTTATGGCAACTAATTATTAAAATTACATTTTTATGAGTAATTTATGGTAATTAATTATTAAAATTATTTTTTACGAGTAATTAAAGCTATTAATTATTAAAATTAAATTTTTATCAGTTATTTATGGCAATTAACTATCAACATGAAATTTGTATGAGTAATTTATGGCGATTAATTATCAACATGATATTTTATGAGTAATTTATTGCAATTAATTATTAAATTTAAATTTTTTAAGTAATTTATAGCAATTAATTATTAAAATTAAATTGTTATAAGTAATTTATGGCAATTCATTATTAAAATTGAATTTTTATGATTTGTTTAGGGGAATTAATTATTACAACTAAATTTCTATACGTATTTTATGGAAAATAGAAAATTATCAAATAAAATGTCTATCAGCATCAGTAATATATGGTAATATGTTATGAATAATGCATTTTTTTTTGTTTTTCCCGATAATGCTTAACAATTTCATCTTCGTTATCTCGCTAATAAACTTCTTAGCAAGATAACGAAGATTTTACGTAACCAGTTATTTTACAATTTTAAAATAACAAATCTAATTATGAATATTATAAGGAAAAAAATATTACAAGCTTTAAAAAAACAATACTTTATTGTTTTAACAGTGTTTATATTATACAATTGTTTATATAAATAATAACATTATTTATACGTTATTGTTTAAACATTGTAAATGTTTAAATAAGAAATGACTATACATGAGAAAGATCAATGAATAGACCAACGTTTTAGATTATTTTGAAAAAAAAATTGAATTTCTATGTCGGCCAGATTTATCTGGGAAGGTGAAATAAAACAGTATGATTGCATAATCTGTACTGGGTGCTTGCAAAGTAGTTAAAATCAAGTTCAAATTAAAATAGAATCCAAGCGGAAGAAATAGGTCTCGAGTTTATAACGAGAGTTGAAGATGTTTTCAGAGAAGCTTGTAATTCCCTCGTTAAGACAAAAAGCTGTATTTCAATATAATGAGAGTGTCTGTTAATCACCCTTGAAAACTAACAACGTTCACAACTTGACAACTTCAGCATTTTGTCAACATATATTAAAGTTTTTTTTTTCTCTTACTCTGATTAAAACTTGTTCTATCTACTTTTTTAGGGTAAAAAGTTAATGAAATGGTCCCCACATATAAAAATTTAATCGTATTAACAACGCGTTTCGAACACGTAGTGTTCTTCCTCAGGCATTAACTAAAAAAATTTTTTAGTTTGAAAAGCGTTGTTTATACTATTAAATTTTTATATGTAGAGACCATTTCATTAGCTTTTTACCCTACAATGAGTAAATACCTGTTTTGGTATTATTCCGCGTACCCTGCTTCTTCAGCAATATCACGAGTAATAACAGAGTAGATAATGTCTTTTAACGTGAAAGCTCTTTCGCCGCATCTCGGGAGCACCAAGCCCCAGCCGAGGATAGAGGCAATGCCAGCCTCCGCGTATACGCCCGAGGTGGACCACGCGGAGGCGAGCTTCCACGACCCTACATCACCTACAAAACACAAAAGAAAAAAAAAGGAAAAAATAATTGTCCTTCGAAGTATCTTTCTATTTCTTAGCTTAATCTTAGTTAATTTTTCTTACCTCACTTGAACTGGGCACACGTGTGACAACACTGTTGGTCTCCAACCGTCGCTTCACAAGTGCGCTTGGTGTCCCTATCTCAACTCTCCTGATGACGGTTCAACCTAAAATTAGAGACAGTAAGTGTGTTTGTTCCTTAAGTTATGTGTTTGTGATTCACTGTGAAACGTATATATATATATATACAATATATACATAACTTTAAATTACACAAAGTACGACACAGAAAAAGGTATAAAAAGCACACTTACAGAATTCTCAATATATTTCGAACTGTTGTTCGTCATCAGGAATAGACTAGAAGAGAGGACGAAGTGACAGAGAGAGAATTCTGTAAGTGTGCTTTTTATTCCTTTTTCTGCGTCGCGCTTTGTGTAATTTAAATTTTTATAGTCCTTGTGGACCGTTTCTTAAATTGAGTATATATATATAAAATAAATTATTTATATATTATATATATATTGGTGTATGAAGGCAGCAGGTCTTCTCTTAAACAGGTATAATTAAAGTTGGCAGCAGCTTTTGCGTTAACCAATTTTTTACTGATGTTCTCTAGTTTCCTAACTAGTTTTCGGTTTCGGGAATTTTCCAAAAGAGTTCTGGTAACAACATGAAAGGAAAGAAGTTGAACACTAAACACTTTAACACTTTAAACTAAAACTATAATTTGAAGCTTGTGTTTTAGATTAAGTTTCAAAATATAGTTTTAGTTTAAAGTGTTAAAGAGTTTTGTGTTCAACTTCTTTCCTTTCATGTTGTTACCAGAACTCTTTTCGAAAATACCCGAAAGTTACCGAAAACTAGTTAGGAAACTAGAGAACATCAGTAAAAAATTGGTCAACGCAGAAGCTGCTGCCAACTTTAATTATATTATATATATATATATATATATATATATATAATAAAACAATATTCAGTCAGTGTCAGTTAATCTAAGTGTGACATAAAGATGTTCCATTAATTTTTTAAATTTATTTTTGTTCAATATAAACAATCTACAATGCTACACAGACTTTTTACACTTTATCATCATATTACTCTTCCTGGGCCTGTAGGGAGTCAGGTGAATATTGATTTCTACGATATGGAGTTTGAAACAATTTGGGTGTTTTTAAAATTTCATATAAGATCTGGAATTGTAATTAGGAATTAAGGTAAATACAATACATTATATTATTTAATAATTCATCTAGAAATAGAATGCTATAATAGGGATTTACGGGAAAGAGGATAAGGAATATGATATAGGCTACAAAAAAGGATATGGTAGAAAGGTGATCTGCAGAGTTACTCGGACCTATGGGAAAAGCTTCTTAAGGAATTTCGAATGGGCAAATTGAAGTTAATATTGCAAATGAAATCCCATATTCTAAAATTGAAAGAACGAGAGATTTATAAAGAATAAAAAAAGTAGTGCACTTTCATTAAAGTCACATGAATGAAACCAATCATTTTCATCCAATACTTTTTTTTGGATGAAAATAATAATAATACAACTAATATACAAATAATAATAATAATAATAATAAAAATAATAATAATAATAAAATGTAATGAAAATAAATAAATAATACAATCAATAATGTGATTGTTACAAATTAATTTAGAGCCAAAATTAAAATTAAACTTTTTAAATATATAATTATTTATATAATTTATGTAAATAATAATATTATATACTTATATATTCGTGTATTTAAAAAGCGGGCTTTCATTTGTTCAAGTTTTTTTAAAATTAATGCCAATTTTGAATTTTACAAATTTTCCACTTTTCAGTCTCATTAGAATGTTACATTTTTATAAGGATATATTATGAGGATTTTTAAAGGGAAATAGAATATAACGGAATATTTCGAAAAAAATAGATTAATATTACTGAAAGAACACTAGTTTAAAAGTTATTTGTTGAAAGTTGAAAAAGGTTTTCAATCATTAAAGAAAGCTATCTTGAAATAAAGTTTAAGATCATCAGCAAAGAGTAAAAATAGAATATCCCATAGTATGGAATAAATATCGGTGATGAATATTGAAAACAGTGATGGACCAATATATGAGGCACTTGAGCAACTCCAGGTGTTTGAAAGAACTGGTTTAATTTAAAAGTTTTTTACTTTAACGATTTTTTTCTTCTGTTTATAAAGTAACTTTGCAGCGATGCAAACAAATCTCCTGCTATTTGGCTAAGAGTATACGACGATCGATGTTATGAAAAGCTTTCGTAAAGTTGTTATAAAGCGTTTCAATCTGTAAAGCGAAGTTAATAGAATTAAAAATGTAATTTTAAAGACGAAAGCAAGTTAGTAAATAATGATTTATTGGGATACTAATGATCAACGATTCTTTCCGCGTACTTTAGTGCGCGTTATAATTAGCAGTTCCAGGTCACGGACCTACTCCTGCTGAATTCTTATACTGCTGTGTTGGTGGAGTCAGTAAGTAAATGTCTGTCCTCCTTTGTTCGGTATTCGGTATACATTATTTCGTGGTCATAAAATCGCGGTCATATTAAGATAGAACTGTGTTGATCAGAAATAATACAGTGTGTCTATAGAGTCTGTGTGCGATTTATAAAATTTATAACTTTATTTGTATTTGCGATAGAAATAATTTGTAAAAACGATTACAAAGATGTAAATCTATATTTTTTTAAGGTTTTATTGACATTTTTTTTAAATTTCCGTATGTTCTCCATCATGTAGGAACTTTCTTTAAGTACCTGTAATAGAGTAGGCGGTTAGTTAATACCACCACTGATTCAGTTAATAGAGTATATTCTCAGTAACACTAAAAAAATATTTTTTTTTTTAGTTTTTCAATGTTAGCTAAAAATCTCTTATAGTTGAAATTTTATTTTTTTTTTTAGTTTTACGCTAAACTGTTTTTTTTATGCTCGGCCTACGTGTGTTCCCTTGTGAGACTACCACTGCAACCTAACATAACCTAAACTGTTTTTCAATGTTAGCTAAAAATCTCTTGTAGTTGAAATTTTATTTTTTTTTTTTAGTTTTACGCTAAACTGTTTTTTTAATGCTCGGCCTACATGTGTTCCCTTGTGGGACTACCACTGCAATCTAACCTAAACTGTTTTTAAATATTAGCTAAAAATCTCTTGTAACATTTTTTAGAAAAAGTTGAAAACTTACTCAAGTATTTACTCAGACCGTTTTTTTTTATTTTTTTTTTTAAGAGTAAGTGGTACATCTTTTTAATTGTATCTCTTCATTCCAAGGAGAACCATTTTGGATAAGTTGAAGCATTATTTCTTTTATTTTAGGTACATCATTATCTACAGCAATTAAAATGACATCTAATAAATCCAACTTTACGATCATAAACTGGTTAAATTAAAAAAATAATAATAAATAAAAGAAACTGAAAAGAAAATGAAAAGATTATCATAAATTATAAAGTATTTACTGGAAGATGAATGTATTCAGAGAAAAACAAAAGGATTGCTTAATCGTAAACATCGGAATAGATTTATACAGAGGAAAACAATAGCATTGCTTAATCGTAAACATGAGAATGGATGTTTTCAGAGAAAAACAAAAGCATTGCTTAATTTTTCATAAAAGTATGTAAAGCATTGCTCAATAAATCATAAAAGTATGTATGCTATTTAAAAGAAATTAGCATTATTAAAATGCGGATAAACATCGTAATGGATGTATACAGAGGAAAACAATAGCATTGTTTAATCGTAAAGATTGGAATTAGTAAAATGTTGGGAAATAGATTGAAAAAAGTGGCCTGTTGAATTTTACTATAAGTTAACGTATCAAGCTTTTAATAACCAGCTATATTTGTTTTATTTAATACATTTTATTCATATTGGGGAAAGTATTATGTATCTACATAAAAAAGTTTATTATAAAAAAATTAACACAACGTTTCGAACACTTTATATTCTTCTTCAGGTTACATCTGCTCTGCTGAGGTGGTTATTCAAGCAAGGATTCATGCAGGATTCCTTGCTTGATCTCACCCACTGAATAAACACCCCAGTAGAGCAAATGTAACCTGAAGAAGAACATCAAGTGTTCGAAACGCGTTGTTAGTTTTTTTTATAATAAACTTTTTTGGGTCGAGACATAATACTTTTTTCAATATGAGTAAATATTACACTATAACAGATCGCACAATTAATAAATTAATATATTTTAATCAGTTCTGTACAATTTGTTCACATATGGCTTTTGTTTATTGTTATTGGTCACAATTGTAAGATTATAACTATAACAACGACTACTGCTGTTTTATGCTTCTACAAGTAGTGACCAATACCCACTTGTAATTAATAAGTATGGATTTAAGAAGAATATATGTATTAACGTATACGTAATAAACGTATAAACGTAAGAATAAACTGCCTGGGTGGTTTATTGATTACTAACATTAAAATCGTGTTTTTTCTGGTTTTTCACTTTAGGGAGGCAGTATTTCTGCAGGCTATACCAGTAACCTTGAAGGTTTCACGGGTTCTGCTTCTTTCTCGACAAGCGTCAGGTTGAATTAATTATCAGCTATAAACTTGAAATGCAAAATAAAAAAGAAAAACAAAACAAAAAAAAGGAAAAAGGAAGCAGAAGAGAATGATTCAGCTCTTCTTTTGACGTCATACTAAAACAAACCTGTTTGAAATGCTGTTCAGACAACTCTTGTAACATCATCAAAACAAATAGAGAACACAGCCAAGAAAGTGGTTTAGTTTCAACTTGTTGACGCAAACCCCAACGTCATTTCAATAAAAAAAACAAAAAAAACAACATATGTCCATGTTTATCCGCATTTTAATAATGCTAATTTCTTTGAACTACATACTTTTATGATTTATTGATTTCATGAGCATTATAAACAGCTGCATTATGTTTATTTAAAAGCTGTGTAGTCGGACTGGCCTTTTGTCAATTTGTCAAATCAAGAAACCTGCTTACGTCTAGGTTAGGTTAGGTTGCAGTGGTGACTGTCCCACAAAAGAACACACATAACCCAATAATTGAACATTATGATACCAAATAATGAACATTCTACTTTGAGAGTCATAAATTTTGCCTAACTCAGGTATATTTAGAGTAGGAGTTCTTTGAAGTTGGCCTTGGGACCAAATCAGAAAAATTAAATAAGACCTTTTTTAGTATTAGTACTCTGACGACGTTCGCTTGTTACGGTTGAATGGTCTTAGTCTTTTTTTCCCATTTTCATATTGTGGTTTAATCATGATTGTTATTTCACAATCAATTCAAGTTTTATGTGAAATCTTGTTATATATATATATATTTCACTTAAAATTAAAAAAAAAACGATCAAAACTGGCCGCAAATCAGGTCAAAAACGAAGAAAACCAACACACACTTACAAACTCAAATTTTCGGATGATCCGTTTTCAGGAGAAAAAGATAATGGGTGACCAAGCATGCTGAAAACACAAATGGAAAGGGTTTTCCTGCCGTTGTGTTTCCAGCGTGCTTGGTCGCCCATTCTCTTTCCGTCCTGAAGACGGATCAACCGAAAATTTGAGATTGTAAGTGTGTCTCTCCTTCTCTGAATATATATATATATATACATATATATAAAAAGATTTCACATAAACACGTGAAATAACAATCAATGATCAAACCACAATTAGAAATGGGAAAACAAGACTAAGATCTTTCAACCGTAACAAGCGGTCTTCGTCATAGTCTAAAATCCAACTGTTGAGTTTTTGACTCTGACGAAGACCGCTTGTTACGGTTGAAAGATCTTAGTCTTGTTTTCCCATTTCTTATTGCGGTTTGATAATTGATTATACATATATATAATATACAAAATATGATATACAAAATAACAGTCATGACAGTAATGTGAAAAAAATAACAGTCATAACACGATTTAATGAGAAATCACTTATTCTTGATTTTTGAACTGTAATATGTGCAATTGATTGTTAGTTCAATTCTGTTTTACAGGTGAACCAATTATATACTACGTTTATAAGTAAGTTATGATAAAGCAATGAGTGGGTGAGAGACAATGAAGTACATGAGAAGATAGAAAGAGGGAGAGAGAGAGAGAGAGGAGAGAGAGAGAGAGAGGAAAGACAAGGGATTTATCGTGAACAGCTATTGGTTATATATAAATAAGATGGAAATTACTGGGAAACGGAAAGTATGGGACTATATTAGAAAAGGAAATGAAAAGAGAAGTCGAGAGTTTTGATGCAGTATACAAGGGACACCGGGGCTTGCCTTCAGTCCAGAGTGTAATTCGTGAATAATTCATATTCCAAGTGGTAACTCAGACCCAGGTTTGTTCCTATACAACTCTAACACTTCTGTCGATTTTACCAATAAAATGCGCATATCCTTTCCTTTCAAGATCAAGTTGTAAAAGTCAAAACCTTAACTGTTATATTTACATTCCTTTATCTAACAAACCTTACATTACAGGCAAATTAACCTTCCTTCAATTCATTATGTTAACTTCAATTCATTTTCAAGCAACATATCAATGCAATTTCATAAAAAAAATTTCATTATATTTTACAACTATATTATAAATATTACATTAATGTAATATTACATTATATTACAAATATATTATAAATCAATATCAAGCAGGGAGTAGAAGTTGATTTTTATTCCACGTGTTTATTTGTACCTTGAAATATTTCTGTATATAAATAATTTATAAATATCGTCCGTTTGATAGAATATAAGTAAATATTAATCGAGTTTCAGTCTAATTGTGTTTACTGACTGATTTATGTATTTTCCATAGGTTGAAACCATTTATATATTATCTGAGAGAGTGTCAACATTTCAAATATTCATTATGTTTGATAGAGGTGACTTCATAGATGAGATTTTTCTTTGTCTACATTAAACTTTAGTTGTCCGTTTCGAATCGTATTTTCATCGAAAATGTATATATATACATATATATAAACTAGAATTTAAAAAAGAACACATAGAAAGGAAACCACTGAACTCACTACTATATTTCGATGTCCTCGTCTTCAGGAAAAGAAGTGAATCGCTCCAAAGGCTGATAACGACTGACTTGGCGTTTGAACTGAAGCACTCAAACAGTGTAGCCAACTTTCGGAGGAAAGGTAGACAGGGAAGATAAAGAGATAAAAGCCAAATAAAAAAAATTAAAAAATGAAAACATTTAACTAAAATAAAATTAAAAGCTGATAACTTTAAAAAAAAAAAAAAAATTAAATCAACGATTGAGGTTTAACCCAGGAGCTGATCTACCGCCCAGAAGACTAATAAGTGCTTCTTCTGAAGCTCTCAGAGTAACTTTCGAATATATATATATATAGTAGGTGTGTTCTCTACTACTACTACTACTACTACTATCGGGGTTCGGTCAATTTTCCAGGATACAAATCAGACTCTCGTTGCCAACGTTTCGGTTTTATTTAAAACCTTTTTCATAGGCCTACAAACAAAAGATAATAAGAAATCACATATCAACATCAAAACATTTACACAATATGAAAATGGATTGTTACAAAGTTATGAATATTTCAAGCAGAAATATTTCAGAGATACATAAAACAATATTACTTACAGAAGTAAGAATTTTTTTTTAAACTAAGAAAATTAAATTTACATTATTTAAAGGAACAACAATGTTAACCGGACAAAACCTTCGACTAGACTGTTATTCGATTTGTTATATATATATATGGTTGAAATTTGCAGCAGCTTCTGCACTCACTAGCTTTGCGCTGGTGCAAGGCATGCTCTACCTGATGATGACCAACGTTTTATGGTCGAAAGCTCGGAAATAGTTCGAATATCAACGATGTCTCTAGGACAGATATTATGGCAACTGCAGCCAGAGGAAAGAAGAATCGCCCGAAGGATCGAGGCCATCAGCGCAAAGCTAGTGAGTGCAGAAGCTGCCGCAAATTTCAACCACATATATTCGCGCTCCGTCCTTTGACGTGGGGAGATCACTCTCACTTCGTCCTCTCTTCTAGTCTAGTCCTAGACGATCAACAGTTCGAAATATTGAGCAAAGTGTGCTTTTTATTCTTTTTTCTGTGCTTTGTGTAATTTAAAGTTTATATATATATATATATATATATATATATTATATATATATATATATCAATGATTAAACCACAATAAGAATGGGAAAACAAGACTAAGATCTTTCAACCGTAACAAGCGGTCTTCGTCAGAGTCAAAAACCCAACTTCTTATTGTGGTTTAATCATTGATTGTTGTTTTATATATATATATATATATATATATATATATTCCATTAATTTTTTATATTTTTTTTCGTATTGTTTACCTTATATTGTTTATTTTTATGGGTATCTTTTTCTTACCAAGCTATTTGTAACTTGAATATCCCAACTGATTCCTTACATTCTTTCTCGATTACTTTTATGTTATTACCTTCTGTCTTTTTTACTTTCTCTGTTCGCTGATAACATAAAGTGAAAGACTTCGGAGCATTTATTTCTTTTTTTCTTTTTCCTTGTCAATTTATACTTCATTGAATGCATCCATATGTTTATTGTGATTCTTCTGAATAAATAAAGGTATGTACAAACACACATATATTATGATTTATTATAGATAACGGATTAAAGGAACATCAAAGTATATAAATCTCTCAAAATTTATAAAATAGATTTTGTTTTAAAATGATCATTTTTATTATAGTTTAGTAACATTCATACCCATATAGAATGCACTGGTTCTGATTGGCTCGTAAAAGCTCAACAATATTTAGCCTATTTATTACTTGAATGGGTGACTCCTCGCAAAGCCTATTTGCCTTGTACGCCTGGGCAGTGTGACATTATCTAATTCTCATAATTTCCCGTGGTATCAAATCATAAATGAGTCAAACAGTTATCCCTTTGAAAGTATAAAAAAATGTTTAAAACCATTCGAAACATAATAAGACTGTACTTTACTCACTGGAAACAAAATTTTTTTTAAAATATATATATATATATATTTAAATAAAATAAATTCTAAACGCATTTCCTTCGTTTTGAATTTATTTTATTTAAAAAAGGCCGCTGGACCGTTTCTTTTAATTATATATATATATTTATATATAAAGTTATTAAGTTTTAAATTAAAATTATTAAATAATTTAACTGTGAGTCTTTCTTATGTTTCTGTCTATGGTCACAGTTTATTTTAAGTATTTGTATATATAACAGTTCAAAATTGAGGATAGGTAGCACACAAAGTAAAGAAACACACTTACAAAGTAAAATTTTCGGGCAATCCGTCTTCAGGAGAAAAGAGAAAAGGAGACCAAGCACGTTGTTGACGCAACGGCTAGTATCCGACACAGCAACCGCCAGTGCTGTCATATATATATATATTTTTTAATGGAATGTTTTCCTTATCTCGATCACATATATTTAACACTATTTTTCTTTTTTATCGAGGTTTGGTCTAGCTTCAATAATACAACACCTTAAAGGCGATGTTTCGTCTATATTTCTATACATATTCAGGGCTACATCAATACGGAATGTAATTTTATTGTTTTGAGTTATCAAGTCTGATTAGAAGGTTCGAAAAACTGTCACTAGGGCAGTACACTAGCTGATTTGAAAACAAACCGCTATGTAGTTGCTTCCTCACAATAGAAAAATACCAAGGCAATTATGTATAAACTACAAATATAGACGAAACGCCAGCTTAAAAGATGTTGTATTATTGAAGCTAGACCAAACCTCGATAAAAAAGAAAAATAGTGTTATATATTTTAACAAAGTGTGAATATACTAATTGTAAGGAATGTTGATTTACCAGTATTTCAGATATCCAAAGATAGGTAGGCTGTAGGCTTTTTCTTTAATAATGATTACTTTTTTTTTTTATCGGTAATTCTAATTCCTGAACAGGTTTCGTCAAATTTATTCATATTACTGGGGGAACTCTTAGATAATAATTACTGTTGTTGACTCTCCTGTTCTACCTCATAATCTGATATTCTAAAATGCAAAATGCAACCCGTCCCCCCATAAAAATGTCAGTAACCTTTCTTTCAATTTAATTAAAATTAAATTGATAGTCGCAAAATCTTAGGTGAGATTCATATAAACAGATTCATGTTCATATTATTTTATGTCACAACCTATATTTAATCTGAAACCTAGGGTTTTTAAGTTTTAGATTATTCTATTTGCTTTGATAGCCTATATGTATAGACATTAAAAATTTTTTATCAGGACTCGGTCAGTTATTCAGTTTTAAATTAAACTTTTATTACCAACATTTCCGTTTTTTATTTAAATTTTTTACTTTACTATAAGTAAAGTATAGTGATCGTGAAAAAATTCTATCTCGAGATTTTGACGGAATTACATGTTTTGAGGTACCAGAAGTCGTTTTATGACGTTTTTACGATGATGTCTGTGTGTGTGGGTGGGTGGGTGGGTGGGTGGGTGGGTGGGTGCGTGGGTGGGTACGTGTGTTAGCATTGCTTGTTACCACGCTACGGTCCAGAATCTTTGATGGATCAAGTTGATATTTTACACAAAAATGGGCCCCATTTAGACGAAGATCCCTATTGTTTGGGAAGAATTATGCATGATGGGAAAGTCACTTTTTTTGCCAAAAACCGTTTTTTTTAAAACATTTATTTCTCCTAAAGTGATAACCCTAGAGTTTTGAAATTTTGACATTATCTTTGAGGTTTCAAATGCAACAAAACAAAAATATATTCAGAATTTTAAAACAACAGGAAATATTTTTTTTTCACTAAAATGTACAAATTTTGACTTATAATTCAATCTCAAACCTTGTGAGAGCGATACAAGCCATACTGTTTGACGGACAAGAATGAAACTATGCCTATAAATAGAACATTATATGGAGAATGAGTTGAGATATTTTTTTCTAAAATTACATTCGCTAAAGGGGCGTTACAGTACGATTTGTGTTTTCAGAAAATGTTTTTTTTGACGCTAAACGGCTCGTTAAAAAATAATGAAAATTTGACCAAAAATGGAACAAAAAATTAGCAATTCATAAAAAAAAATCATGAAGTTTCAATTACGGGAAAGAGCAATAACGATATAAAAACTCTTTGTTTATCCTAGACTAAGAGATCACCTGCTAACTTGTCGAATTTTTTGTATTTTTTTACATTGTTTACATTGACTTAGAAATTTTTTGAGCGAATCCACTGAGATAAAATTGATGTTTCTAATGGAAAAATGAAAATATATTATTGACTTATAAGAGATGTAAGAGGAATAATATTGTGCAGGTAAATGATAACACTCGATAAAAAAAAATTCGTATATATGTTATTTGACAAAGGGGAAGGAAAATGATCTTATTAAATACTAAGAAGCCATAACATTCCCAGTATAATAATTCTGTTAAAAACCAAAAATGTAAAAGATAATTCAAAATTGAAATCTTTCGTTTAGAGATTAATAACTATAATTATCGTACATCTTTAATTAACAAATCACCTTAAAACAACATTTTCTTCGCTGTTTAAGAAGTTTTTCAGAGAAAAAAAGAGTATTTTACTGTTTCAAATTTGAAAATTTTACATTTATATTCAATGTAGAAGGATGTCAAGTAAACGATGTAAGAAATCTACTGGCTATTTGAACAATAGCCATGTTCTCTTGTAGGATACTATTTCGTTTCAAGAAATGTTCACTTTGGTTTTTCAAAAATGTTATTACTGCTTTAGTTATACTAATGAAATTATTTGCAAATAATAAATTATTTGTGATGTACAAAAATAAGCTTATAAATTGATATGTCCTTCAATCACTATCTGTACTACCTCAGGAATGACAGGCTAATAATTATATCCCATTTAGATGTTTACGTTATGCTTAAATGAGACGTTATGTTTTATATACTCAAGAAATTTGACATTAAGTTACTTATAGTAAAGTAGAGTGTAGGCCACTCCAGATTTTTTTTCATAGGCAGAAGTATACAATTTTAAAACAGAAAAACTAAGTATTATATTAGAGATTTTTTTTTTTACAAAGAAAACACTTTGTGAATCTGAGCAACAAACTGTTTATCTTTAATGAATACGTGACACTGTGTTTATTCAAAAATAGCCAGTTTTTGCTGAGATTTGCAAAGTATTTCTTTAGAAAAAAATATCTAATGTAATATTTAGTTTTTCTGTTTCAAAATTGTATACTTCTGCCTATGAAAAAAGTTTTACAAAAAGACGGAAATGTTGGAAATAAAAATTTAATTTGAACCTGAATATCTGACCGAGTCCTGTAAAAAAAATTAATTTTGTTCTACTGTTCTAATATATATATATATATATATATGATCAAACCACAATAAGAAATGGGAAAACAAGACTAAGATCTTTCAACCGTAACAAGCGGTCTTCGTCAGAGTCAAAAACCCAACTCTGACGAAGACCGCTTGTTACGGTTGAAAGACCTTAGTCTTGTTTTCCCATTTCTTATTGTGGTTTGATCATTGATTGTTGTTTCACGTGTTTATGTGAAATCTTTATATATATATATATATTTATATATATATAAACTAGAATTTAAAAAGAACACATAGAAAGGAAATCACTGAATTCACTACTATATTTCGATGCCCTCGTCTTCAGGAAAAGAAGTGAATCGCTCCAAAGGCTGATAACGACTGTCGTTATCAGCCTTTGGAGCGATTCACTTCTTTTCCTGAAGACGAGGGCATCGAAATATAGTAGTGAGTTCAGTGATTTCCTTTCTATGTGTTCTTTTTAAATTCTAGTTTATTCAGTTCGAAGAATCGTTTCATCTAATTGTTATATATATATATATAATCTAGGAGGTGTCAGAGCTTATTTTTCTTCATTCTGATTCTTCCTACGACATTTTGTCTCATATACATATCTTAGGTGTTGCTGGTCTGAATACTGGGCGGTGACTGAGTGTCGGCTTGGCGAGTAGCTGGTGGTTGGTCACCTAGTAGCTGCAGTGTGCGTAAAACCCCCGTGTGTTGACGATTAAATAATGGGTTGTGCTTCATGATTTTCATGGCTTCATATATTTGCAGTCTGGCTGGATCATTAATTTTCTTTAAAATGATGGTGTTTTGAACAAGGTCCTGGCGGGTGAATTTTCTTCCATGTTCCTCGGAGGTGTGTCTAGCGATGGCTCCTGCTTGCAAGTGCATTGTCAGTCGTCGTGAGAGTGTGGTCGATGTCATACCGATATATTTTGAATTGTCTAGGAGCTCACAATCTCCGATATTGCAGTTATATTCGTATATGACTTTGGCCTTTTGTATCTCCGGGATGACTGCATCTGGGCTATTTTTCATTATAAAGTTAGCGGTGGTTCTACTTTTATAATAAATATGGACTTGAAGACGTTCATTTTCGTTATTACATTTAACATTCCTGCGGATAATTTGTTTCAACACTCTCTCGTCTTCTTTATACGCCTCTGTGTATTGATTCTTATAGTACACCTTATGGACTGTGCTACTTCGGTCGATTGTTTGATTAGCATTGTTGGACCGGGTTTTGAGGTAGGCGTTAACTACTTTATCAAAAGAGGTGTTGCTATAGCCGTTATTGATAAATGTTTGCCTTAATTGAGAGATTCTTTCATGAAACAACTGCCATGATGAAGAGGTCTTGTATGTCCTACGAGTATGTACTAGAGCATGAATTGTTCCTAATTTGTAGCGTTCGGGGCACTCACTTTTTTCGTTAATATATATTCCTTGGTCCGTTGGCTTTTGATATACAGATGTGATATAACTTGATTTACGGCCATCGATGTGCACGTCCAGGAAGTTGATTTGACCTTCTTCACCTTCAGCTCTTACACCTCCTAGATTATATAAAGAAGAGTAAATAAATATATATATATATACCAATGATCACAGATATCTTTATATATATATATATATATATAAAGATTTCACATAAACACGTGAAATAACAATCAATGATCAAACCACAATAAGATGGGAAAACAAGACTAAGATCTTTCAGCCGTAACAAGCGGTCAAAAACTGACTGACTCAAAAAAATTTCAGTTGGGTTTTTGACTCTGACGAAGACCGCTTGTTACGGTTGAAAGATCTTAGTCTTGTTTTCCCATTTTCTTATTGTGGTTGTCATATATATATATATGAATTACATTACTGAAAATGGCACCAAACGTATCTGATACCTGTTCCTTAACAAGCTTCTCAATTTTTCTAAATAACACTCTCGTTACTTCGTATACACAATAAAGTACATCTCCTACAAGTTGGTATGTTTCTAATGATCAACATTCATCTTCAGGATGTGAATAACTACTTGGGTGATTTTCCTGGTTTATTATATATATACAAAATGAAGATAGTAGAGGGTTGTTTTTCTTCAAGTTAAAGATGATCTGGTTGTTAATCCTGTGGGGTGAGTGGCCTCTCAACCTGAGTTACTACTTGCAAGGGTTTCTAAATGCCCTTGATTTGAATAAAAAGAGCTTGTTTCGAATATTTTGAGGATGAAGTCACCATGTTTTGAAAAATTATGGCGACGAACTTCATAACCATTAGATTATTGGACATATGAACCTAAGTTTCCAATGTTAAAAGCAAGTGGGTAAATTGTTTTAGCCATACCAGCGTCATCGGAAGCATTCGAGCGTTTATTTAGTGTGGCCGGTTTGTTGTTGAGTAAGTTACGAAAACGGATGTCAGTAGATCTCGTTATAAACTCTGTGTGTATCAGATTTGCATGTAAGATGAAAATTGTGAAAATGGTTCAGGGACTACCTGAATTAACTGAATTAGTAGAAGTTAGTCGATCAGCGGGAAATTGATAATGTACTGAATGAGCAGAGTGACTCAGAAAATATTATACTGAATTGTCATAATTATAATCCAAACAAATATTCCTCCAATTTCTCTTTCTCTCTCTCTCTCTCTCTCTCTCTCTCTCTCTCTCTCTCTCTCTCTCATCCCTACTTCAGAATTATATTGAACTGTCAGAAAGTTAATTAATTTTGCCATTTTGCATGTCTCTTGGTATAAAACTTTCATAATTTTATTTGAACTGTTTTCCATATTAATATTATAATGGTAATCCCGTGGGATGGGATGGGATGGGACAGAATAATATGTCCCATGGACAAGTCTGGAGATACATAGGACATTTGAAACCATATAAACTAGACTACCTAGAAACGTATGTCGTCTAATTTGCGTATAATACATGTGATTTTCGCAATGATGTCATATCAACGACTCTCTAAAACGATATGCCCTATTTCCCATCAATACTGAATATATCCATCTGATCATCTGATTGTAATTTGTGTATTCGGATCAAACCATCATGAATAATTCATTACTTTAATAATAGAGCAGTCGAGAACCAATAATAGTTATTAGATTATATGTCTATTACACTTTTTTTTTACTATAATCTTCAATAACTTTTCTACAAAATATAAAAATGTATTGTTTCCTCTTTTTAATATTCATTACAAATAGATTTTAAAGAGAATAATAGCTCAGAACATCAAGTCTGATTGTAATTACTAAACATTACTATAAGTAAAGTATTTTAAAACATCTGGCGTGTTACTACACTGAACTTTTCTTTAACTTAACATAATATAATACCAAATCGTTGACAATTTATTGAGTTTTTGTTTTATTTTATTGACGCTATCGTTTATTTCAACTCTTTAGTAAACTATTATCAAATGCATTTCATTTCTTTTTTGTGGTAATATCTATTTTATCAGTTATATCAAGTTGTAATCCAGGCACTGTCAACCTTTTGTGAACTGGGGGCTGCATTATATAATTTATAGGTGGCCGCGGACCACGTAGTAATTTCTGTGGATACATGCAGCTTATATATATAATATATATATATATATATATATATATATATATATATACAATTAAAAGAAACGGTCCAGCGGACTTTTTAAATAAAATAAATTGAAAATGAAAGAAACACACAGAAAGACACAGACATAACTCACATCGATATTTCGACCATCGTCGTCATCAGGAGGTGTGAAGAGCGAAGAGTCTCGCAGGATATATATATATATATATATATATATATATATATAACAGATTCAATAATATATCGACCGTTTGATAGAATAGGTGTGTTCTCTAATCGGGGTTCGGTCAATTTTCCAGGATAAAAAATCAAACTCTCGTTGCCAACGTTTCGGTTTTATTTAAAACCTTTTTCATAGGCATCGTTGGCAACGAGAGTTTGATTTTTTATCCTGGAAAATTGACCGAACCCCGATTAGAGAACACACCTATTCTATCAAATGGTCGATATATTATTGAATCTGTTATATATACATTTGGGTTTATATAAGAAGAAATATGGGTTTTTATGAGGATATAAGAAGACTATATGGAGAAGATGCCTATGAAAAAGGTTTTAAATAAAACCGAAACGTTGGCAACGAGAGTTTGATTTTTTATCCTGGAAAATTGACCGAACCCCGATTAGAGAACACACCTATATATATATATATATATATATATATATAATATACATCGTTTATATATATATATATCACTCAAAATTCGAAAAAACGGTCCAAACTGGACGCTAATCAGCTCAAAAACGAAAAAAAGCAACACACAGAGAAAATGACACACTTACAAACTCAAATTTTTCGATGACCCGTCTTCAGGAGAAAAGAGAAAGGGTGACCAAGCACGCCGGCAACACAACGGCAGGAAACCCAACGGAAATTCCTGCCGTTGTGTTTCCGGCGTGCTTGGTCGCCCTTTCTCTTTTCTCCTGAAGACGGATCATACGAAAATTTGAGTTTGTAAGTGTGTTGCTTTTCTTCGTTTTTTAGCTGATATATATATATGTAATTCTTCATTTTGATTCTACCCCTACGGCATTTTGTCTCATATATATATATACCAATTAAAAGAAACGGTCTAGCGGACTTTTTTAAAATAAAATAAATTCAAAACGAAGGAAACACACAGAAACACACAGACATAACTCACATCGATATTTCGACCATCGTCGTCATCAGGAGGTGTGAAGAGCGAAGAGCGAAGAGTCCCGCAGGAAGACAGGGCGGTACTGTCTTCCGCCCTGTCTTCCTGCGGGACTCTTCGCTCTTCGCTCTTCACACCTCCTGATGACGACGATGGTCGAAATATCGATGTGAGTTATGTCTGTGTCTTTCTGTGTGTTTCCTTCGTTTTGAATTTATTTTATAATATATATATATATATACTTTGAATAAAATGAAAGGTCCGTGTGGACAATAAAAACTTTAACACATAGGAAAGAAAGTCACTACAGAACTCACTTCTATATTTCGATATCCGTCGTCATGGGGAAGAAGTGCGAAGTTCTCGCGTTGAGAAGCAAACTGCTACTCTCGATGACGACGGATGCCGAAATATCGAAGTGAGTTCTGTAGTGACTTTCTGTGTTCTTTCCTATGTGTTAAAGTTTATATATATATATTTATATTAGATGTTGCTAGTCTGAATACTGGGTGGTGACTGGCTGTTGGCTTGGCGAGTAACTGGTGGTTGGTCTCCTAGTAGCTGCAGTGTGCGTGAAACCCCGGTGTGTTGACGATTAATTAATGTGTTATGTTTCATGATTTTCATGGCTTCGTATATTTGTATTCAGGCTGGATCATTAACTTGCTTTAAAATGATGGTGTTCTGTACAAGGCGGGTGACTTTTCTTCCATGTTCCTGGGAGGTGTGTCTGGCGATGGCTCCTGCTTGTAAGTGCATGGACAGTCGTCGTGAGAGTGTGGTCCATGTCATACCGATATATTTTGAATTGGCTAGGAGTTCACAATCACCCATATTACAGTTATATGGCAAGTTATATACGACAAAATGCCGTAGGGAAGAATCAAAATGACGAAAAATAAGCTTTGAGGCCTTCTTGACGACTACCTCGTCAGAGAGCTACTACAAATAATATATATATATATATATATATATATATCAATGATCAAACACCAAAATGAAATGAGAAAACAAGACTAAGATCTTTCAACCGTAACAAGCGGTCTTCTTCAGAGTCAAAAACCCAACTGAAACGACCGACTGAATATCGTTTCAGTTGGATTTTTGACTCTGACGAAGACCGCTAGATTGAAAGTCTTAGTCTTGTTCTCCCATTTCATTTTGTGGTTTGATCATTGATTGTTATTTTACGTGTTTATGTAAAATCTTTATATATATATATATATATATATATATATATATATATACCATGATAAACGAAAAACGGTCCGGCAGGACAAATAACAATTAAAATAAGTAGTGACACATAAACAATATTACGGTCGAAATATTGAAAAGTGAGTCTTTGTTGTGTTTCTGTTTATGTGTCACTGCTTATTTTAATTGTTATATATATATATATATATATATAATATATATATTTCATTGAATGACTTGCTTCTGCTTAGTTTTTCTAATTTTCTTAAATAATGTTTCCAACTTTTGGGTAAAATATACATCAATTTACCCAATGATTTATTTTTGGGATTAATTACACGGTCCCGACGTTTCGATCAACACTAATCATTTTCAAGGATAAATAATACTTATATAACAATTTTTTAACATTATTTAAAGATTGTTAACAATTACTAAACACTCAAAACCTCTAACCACCTTGAAATAGAATTTCAATTTTTCTTTTTAATATAATAGTATTAGGAAAAATTTGTTCACCTTTAATAAATGGGTCGAAATATTACAAACAATTTAAATGACAGCAGCTGAGTTACTCCTCAACTCTGCCAGTACACTTGTACTTTGAAGAAGAACTCTATGGGTCAAAACTGTTTATTTTTTATATAAAAATATTTCTTTTTGGAAATTAATAACTTTTATTAGTAATATTTTTCCCAAAAGAATTAGCAGCTACAGTTGTATGTGTTCTGAGAACATCGAAATTATAATTATAATTTATTTCTTTCTTTAAATTATTGGAATGTGCAGTCTTTTATGAAAATCTGTAATTTGTAATTTACAGTAAACATTTTATTAAAAGTTATAAATTTCAATGTTTTTTTGTACAATTCTTGAATTTAATTATTTCGTTTTATGCATATTATCTAAAAAAAAAAAAATGAATATTTTAATTTTAAATGGTAAAATTTTATTTCATTTTATTAATTAAAAATTTGTCAATGTCCTTTTGATAATTTTCATTTTTTGTTACTAAAAAATCATATTTATTTTTGACGGTGTGATGTAAAATTAGCTTTTAGTGATTTAGATTTAGATTTAGCTTTCGGTACGTAAGAGAGTACGTAAGAAGATTAAGTTACCACAAGGATCTGTAGGAAATGGAAAAGAAAATAAAACATTTGATGAATTAATATTATTTAAAGTAAATTTGGTGACATTGGTTTAGTTGAGTCCGTGTTTCTTCCTGTAAATTCCTTCGGGATCAAAAATAGCTTCGACTTTCTTGTAGTCTTCGGGTTTCTTTTCCATGATATATTTAACAACGATGTCGGCGTTTTCCTTTTGTTTGGGGCTGCATTTGGCGCAATCTGTTGTCATGGCTTCTCCAAGGAATTCTGAAACAGGCAATGCATATAAATGAATGATTTACTGAATGCATGACACATGTTATACATTACAGTATATAGTATGAATGAATTATTATTATTATTAGTAGTAGTAGTTTGCAACACTGTAGGTTGCAGTGACTGTCCCCTTCAAGGAAAAACACGTAGCCGTTGGGCTCTTACACAATTTTATTGTGTCTTCAAAATTATAAGCTTTTCGAATCCCGGACCAAGTTCAGATACGAGCACGGTAACCACTGAGCTAACTTGGTCCCCGAATGATTGATTATAATCTACTAGTTTACCCGGCAAACTTCACTCCGTATAACAAGAGCCGAACATTGGAGTCTTTGTGATACCACACAATAAAGAATTATTCTACATTAGGGAGTCCTAAATTTTGCCCAACTCAAGTGTATTTAGAATAGCGGTCTTTAACAAGTACCTGACATCGTACAGGCTCGGGACCGGCGGCTTGACGTCCACTCCAAGGGACGACATGCTCAGATTATTCACCTCCGGCGTAAATAAATCGAAAGCCAGAGTAGGTATTGAATCCCGATCCTACCGGTTCAGAGGCGAGCACGTTAGCCACTGAGCTAACCTGGGCCCCATGATAAACACTGACGTGTTCGAAACGCGTCGTGAAGACTTAGTGTTTCTTTTTCCTCTGTTGTCATGAGTAAATACCACACAATAACAGCTGTCAAATATATACTTGTGTCACTTGATATCTGAATAAGGTTTATGCAAAGAGAAAGGAAATTTTTCTAGATTTTATAAAGGAAAATTTTTAAAATTCATGAGAAGGAAATACAGTAATAAAAAAAAACGAACTGAGAATGATAAAAGTCTAATAATAACTAAAAAAAACATGATGCAGAGATGGAGTTGTGGTAAAAACCAATAAAGAATGAATTATTCAACAATAATGTCTATTTGTGTGTTTGGTGGGGGGGGGGGGGGGACGAAGGAGATTTGACCCCCCAACACCCACCCTAAGTTGTTTTCTCTCTTCTTACAATCAAAAATATTTTTTAATGATGATTGTTGAAATACTAAGATCAGTGATTTTTTCCGTTTACTCCTTTCATAAGTGCAGCGAAATTTTCTAAAAACTGAAGTACCAACACTTTTTCATTATGTTTCGAATGAAATTATTATTATTAATATTAATAGAAACTTCCTTTAAACTTCGGAATCTTGTTGATGGATTCGTCCGATCGGTTTTGGAAATACTGCATCATAAATGCGACTAAAGTTACTTATTTGACTTTTAATGAGCCTTTGAAAGCAATAGTCTTTGACTTCTGATTATGATAAGACCATAGAAATAATATGTACTAATACAATTAGACAATTAGACTTGTACATATATTCTAGAAGATTATCAAAAAGGTAGCTATGAATATTGTTATAAAACGTGATGAATCTTCGAAATGCAGGAAGTAAATAAAAGATAACAAAAACCTAGGTAGTTAAAACGTGACATAGATATTTAACTAGTTGGAGACAACTATTAATCTTGTTATATTAATTTATTAAATTGAGAAGGTGTGCGTTTCATTTTCTTTCTTGTATGTTCTGATTTTACTTGGTGCCATTATTAAGTGTTCAAAAAAAAATGAGGGAAAACTAGTCTACTGTATAATTGTTTAAAGAAGGATATGAAGATGGTTGGCAGAGGTAACAGTGTTGCACAAAACGTAACCTGACGCCCAGTGTTGCCAATTCAAGGAAACTTGAATCCTCTTGCACTTGGATCGACTTACCAATTATTAACGACTCCCTTGCCCTTCGTTAACTGCCACTTTAGACTGACCTCACTCTCTCGAGGATAACCAACCCACTTCAACAATTCATTGCTCTTGAGAAGTCCATAAAGTTAGCAAACATTTCAATTAAACTTTAATACTATTTATAAATAAATAAGAAAATTGGTACAAAATATGTTCGAAGCACTTGAAAGTCCTAAACTAAACTGACTTATACAATTCTTTATTATTAGAAGTGAATTTACGATTCAGTGAAGCAAAATATCTGTTTTATACGGCTGAATTCAAACCGACCGAATACAGTATTAGCAATATCTTATGGAATTCATTAAACTAATTCATAAGTTTACTTGCTAACTGGTCGAAGAATACAATTCAGAATTGAAGAAGTAGTCAGTTATAAATTGTCTTCCCTAAATGTCCTTATCTATATATTACATAACGTTTTACGTTCTAGTGTACATACGAAACCCACCAGAGCTCTTTTTTATACTAATATTTATTTTAACAATCCTAGAAATGTTAAAAGACTTGTGTTTTTGACAGTTTTAATAGTTTGTTCGACTGGATTTCTTGATGATGAAATTAGAAATAATAATTCTATTGCCTACTCATTAAACCAGTGGTTTTCAACCTGTGATCCGCGGATCCCTGGTGATCCGTGACGTTTACCCAGGGGATCCGCAAGACCTACAGATTCACAATGTGCAATTAATGTATTATCAATGTGTACACGTCAATGTAAGTACAGTAGCACACTATCAATGTAATTAGTGCATTATATCAAGAT
This sequence comes from Hermatobates lingyangjiaoensis, assembly GCA_026182355.1. Lineage (NCBI taxonomy): Eukaryota > Metazoa > Arthropoda > Insecta > Hemiptera > Hermatobatidae > Hermatobates > Hermatobates lingyangjiaoensis. The sequence goes on from JAPFBL010000698.1 coordinate 28,670, forward strand.
AACTCGTCGTTCACATCTAAAACCAGCAACTTTCGGTAACGTTAGGGAAGAACTGCGAGCCAAAATTTGAGTCGGGCAGTTCAGTTATGATGACGACCTACTCATTTAATTGAAACATTTAATTTAGCCAATACGTGACGCTCTGATTGTTTGCTTCTTGATCTGGACTCATTTTGGATTTTAACTGCAAAAGAATATCCATCAATCTCGAATAAGAATCTGCGCATTCTCCTACAGTTTTCTACATCATACATGTGTGAAATAGGATTTTCCACCATGACGAACATTAAAAGTGAGAAAAGAAATAAACTACTAGCACTTGAAGAAGAGATGCGTGTATGTCTTTCTATACCAGGCCAAACTTTCCAGTTGTGTTCAAAAATCACCAAGGACAAATTTCACATTAACTTGTAATTCTCTTGAATAAAAAAATTCAGATAGTACTGTATTGTGTTTTTGTGTTTATAAGCCGTTTTTATTTCATTAAAAAAACTTATATATACATGTATATTTATGTACAAGGGGATCCGCAAGAATAAATAAGCTCCTCGGCGGATCCGCGCCTGCAAAAAGGTTGAAAAGCACTGCATTAAACTATTAGATATCTTTTATCGACAAAGCTTAAAAGAGTGCTAAGAAAAACGTTCTACAATGCATTAACAGAAACCTGTATAATGCCAAATGTCATAGTTTTGCCATATCATGGAATCATTGTACCTACTTCTTAGGCTTTCTCGAAATCTTGATTTTAATACAGTTTTGTTTTTCTACAGTTAAATACATACACTTACTGTGTCTAATTTATAGTTTAATCATATTCAGGAGAGAAGAGAGTAGGTTAATGCTTCCTATGATATCTATCTATACACTATTATAAAATAAGCTATATCAGTCTGTCCATCCCTCACAAATCCGACAATTGTAGCAAGTAATCCATTATTACAAGATGAATTTTCAGTTTTTATAGGTATATTCCCCTCTGCCCTAAAAGGAATTTTAAGATTTTTTTTTTTTTTTTTTGATTGCTAGTTTACAATAATGGTCTCCAACCATTTCTTCACGACTACGTTTGTTGTCCCACTCTCTTGACGGTTCAGCTGAAAATTAGGAACCCTATTCAGTCCTAAAAAGTGTGTATCTATTTATTATTTACCTTTTTTTTACGTTTGTTGCCTTTTTTTTGACGTTTTCATAAAAATAGTGTTAAATGATTGCGTATATTGATGTGCGGGAAAACTTGACAACGATTTGGAACAATCGCTATGTAGATTTATAGTCAATGATCAAACCACGACAAGAAATAAGAAAAAAAAGTCTTTCAACCGTAACAAGCGGTCTTCATCAGAGCCAAATCTCAACTGTGGTTTTATTATTGTGGTTTATTGGGTAACCTTGTTTTATATTTATCGATAATAAAAACGAAATGTTGACTGTATTTTTCCTCAATATTTCGTATATATAGGTTGGTATGTTTCATGTAATAGTTTTTTGTTTCATTTGTCGTGATGAACAATACGAAAGACGTTTGTCTTATCAGATAGACTCCTTCAAGGCAGAGTTTAGTGATCAACTGAAAGGAAACTGAAAGACTGTCCAAGACAAAGAACTTGAGGGCTTTTGATTAAACAACAAGCATTTACCACAGTGGCTGTCTTTTCCAGTCGACCATCCATTTTCTTACTTTGTCAAAGCTCAGTAGAGCCTATAGTCAGATAAAATCTATAACATTCTCTTTTTTTTTCTTCAAACATCACAATTTTGGTCTAATTGTGTGTTTTTGCAAAATAATTGTATCCATTGTATTAGTGGATACATAATCTTATAATATAATAGAAGATATATAATAAGTTATAGGATAAATTTAAGATATATATATACATACGTTGATATATATATATATACACGTTGATATATATATATACGTAAACGGTATCGTTATCAGCCTTTGGAGCGATTCACTTCTTTTCCTGAAGACGAGGACATCGAAATATAGTATTGAGTTCAGTGGTTTCCTTTCTATGTGTTCTTTTTTTAAATTCTAGTTTATATATATATATATATATATATAAACTTCGAATGAAATGAAAGGTCCATGTGGACAATAAAAACTTTAACAAATAGGAAAGAACACACAAAGTCACTACAGAACTCACTTTGATATTTCGACATCCGTCGTCATCGGGAAGAGTGCGAAGTATTCACGTTGAGAAGCAAACTGCTAGCTAGTTGAGTAGCAATTTACTTCTCAACGCGAGTACTTCGCACTTCTTCCCGAAACAACGGATGTCGAAATGTCGAAGTGAGTTCTGTAGTGACTTTCTGTATTCTTTCCTATTTGTTAAGTTTATAATATATATATATATATATATATATATATATATATATATATATATATATACATATATATATATTCACTTAATAAATGTAAAGACGATCCAAACTGGACACAATAACAGTTCAAAATTGAGGATAGGTAGCACACAAAGTAAAGAAACACAAACTCAAATTTTGGTGCAATCCGTCTTCAGGAGAAAAGTGAAAGGGAGACTAAGCACGTTGTAGACGCAACGGCTAGTAACCCAGATATATACAATGATAAACGAAAAACGGTCCGGCAGAACAGATTACACTTAAAATAAACTGTGACACATAGACAGAAACATAACAAAGACTCACTTTTCAATATTTCGACTGTAATGATGGTCATAGTTTATTTTAAGTGTATATATATATATATATATATATATATAAACACTATTATTTCTTTTTTATAGAGGTTTGATCCAGCTTGACAAAAAAGGAAAATAGTGTTCAATATATGTGGTCGAGATAAGAAAACATTTAATTTATATATTTTTTATTATGATTTCTAAGAAGTCACCACAATATGAGATCATAAAAATTATTTAATTTTACATATTAAAAATAAAAGAAAAAAATACTAATTTTTATTTTAATTGATCCGCGTAATTTATAAATATTAAATAAAATAATATGTATTATGACTTCAGTAGTGTATAAGTTAATAAAAACAGGTTCTATTTAAAAATGTCTTTTCCTAAGATATATGAGGGTTTTAAAATTAATGTCATAGAGAATTTTACACGTTCACGGCTGTAGGAGGAGTGCTGCATCATTAGTAGAGCGTAAAATCAGAATCTTGTCTTGCGTAAAATTAAAGGGATTCTTTGTGGATTATAAATGAAAGATTAATATGTATTTAATTCTGAATGGCTCTTCTAAATGCAAATACGAAGAATGTAAGGGGGTTGGGAATATTGGTATCTTACTTCTAAATCAGTGACCGACCTATGGTATGCATACCATTTTTAGAATAAGAACGGGTTTTTTTTTGTTAACATTTATTTTAAACTAAAAATCTGAAAAAAATAAAAAAAACAATAAGTTTAATGAAATAAAAATCCTGTTATAGTGATTTATTTTTATTTTTGAACTCGGTATTGATGGTTTGCTAGAATAGGAAGGTGCAGATTCCTCAAGGGAATATTTGCTCCCTGTAATAATTTTTACTTTGGACGTCAAAAAACTTTTTCTACCTTTAAAATTTATTCAGAAATATGGATCTTTAACGAGTATCTGACATGCTGGAGACTTGGGATCGACAGTTTTAACGTCCCAAATATTTCCATATCTTGCTTGAAAAAAATGATTTATTCATACGGAAGGTGAAAAAATATCTAAGGATTTTGACTCAACCAGCCACTTGTTCATCGTTAAAGATCCCTGCACTAAAGACAGTTAAGTTAGTCAAAATTTAGGACTCATAACGTTGAATGTTCAATTAGGGCATCACATATTGATAGGCCAATCTTTGGTCATTATTTGGTCAATAATTCTGTGATACCACAAAGAACCAATATTCGGCCTATATATGTTCTTTTATAAGAGGGCCACTTCAACCTAACCTAGGTTAGGTTAAGTTGTAGTGGTAGTTGCATAAGAAAACACATAGAGACCGAACTTCGGTCTCTTGTGATATCACAGACTAAATATTGATTCTATATTGGAAGTCCTAAATTTTCCAAATTCAAGTTTATTTCGAGTAGGAATCTATGATGAGTACCTGATATCGTACTGGCTTGAGACCGAAGGCTTAGTGTCCTCTCTGAAGGACAATGTGCTCAGATTTATTCATCTACCTATGACTAGAATGGGTATTGAACCCCTGACCTATAAGTCCAGAGGCAAGGATGTTGCCACTGAGCTACTCTGGTCCCTCAACCTAATCCAATCTCTTTTCATTTATTGTCATGCATTTTTCGATCATGATATGGAACAAAGCAGAGCAGATCGATGTTTTTAATGTGGTGCCCTTTAGCCATTCTATGGAATACCGGCGGAAGAACATTAAGGCTCGGCAGTCCGTGGCGTGCCCAAGATGGACCTCGAGGAGGCAGGGATCCACGACTGCCATTACTCACCTGTACCAGCAAGTATATTTACTCAGAATTTAGAGTACATTTTGATATCAGAAACAAAGTACGTGGGAGCCACCCCAACTCACCCCAGCGTCCCACAACCCCCGACAACCACAATCGGGGGCATGAGTCAGCGGGACAGGCGTAGAGGGCTCCGACGACGCAACAAGACCAAGATTTTGTTGACAGTACTATTGAGCAACCACCTCTGAGCACCTCTAATCCCTCTAACCTGTTTTGACTTTATATGTCTTCCTAAGCCTTTCGTTCATATAACCACCAAAAAATCAAATCAGGCCGACTAGTTTAACGTGCTGCCCTTTAGCCACTAACCACCTCTGGCCACTTCTAGCCACCTCTAACCTTAACTTGGAATTATGTCAAATCCAAGAAAATAAATTCACTCAGCCAGGAACTTTTTAATTTAATATGAACAGTAAAATGCGCCTTAATCAGTATAATGAAGTGATAGTCCACATGTGATGTGTTACCATCTCACGTGATCAGAAATATTACAAGTGCAGTAGCATATCAATCTGAAACTTACAGTTTCATGTAGATACCTACTGTATACATATATAGATACTATATACATATATAGATACTGTATACATATATAGATACTGTATAGAAACATATAGTTTCAGCAACAGTCGATCTGAAAATTGCGATGGATATATTGAAAAGCTGTTTCACTTTTAAAAGCATCGTAAAACATCATTCAATATCTAAATTTTTTTGGAATACTTTCTTTTTTGAATATGGTATGATAAACCTTTATTAAATTTATACATTATTCCTGGAATTAATTATTTTGTTATTTTTTTTAAATATAGATAATTTAAAAATATAAAGTTACTGATAACCTTAAGGGTATAATCTTTATAAATAAAATAATGATTTTGTCTGTACATTGCTTAGAACTGACTCATTTCAAGTTTTCTTTACGTTTCATACATTGGAGAAACCGAATCCACCCTTAGAAAAATTTCTGTCGGTTTGTCGGTTTGTCGGTTTGTCGGTTTGTCGGTTTGTCGGTTTGTCGGTTTGTCGGTTTGTCCGCAAAACTTTGTCACAGGTAAACTAAGCTACCATAAGACATATAAAGCTGAAACTTTTACAGTAGATTTGTGTAGGTCTAACTTAAAATATAGGCTATGAATTGATTGGAAATTCAACGTAGAAGTGAAGTTATGGACGTTTAACGCAAAAATGTTTGTCACAAGTAAACTCAGCCACCATAAGACATAGCGAGCTGAAACATTGACACTGGATTTGTGTGTGCCTAACTTAAAATATGGGCTCTAAATAGATTATTAATTCAGTACAGAAGCGAAGTTATGGGGCTTTTAGCTGTATTTTCCTAACTTCACAGACAAGTTTGTTTTGAAAATACACAGGTGTGGCAAGTAGGTATTGTTAGTTGATTTTAATTTCAATTGAGCATATGAATATATTGCGCATTTGACATCATTGAAATGGTGTTTCACAGAGTTAAGGATGTACTATCTATTGAGAATAAATGTTTTGTAAACGAGCAATTCTCAGCCCTTAATATGAACAGGCATGAGAAATGATCAAACAAGTTCTTACGCTATATGAAGCCGAGGAAAGAACTTACAAGTCAGTAAAGAGATTGGATTAGTGACGAAGAAGCAGTTCATTATCTAACTGAATTTCTTGACTCTGAATTTATTTCTCCTGGATTGCCTGCTCATGAGTAAAAACTTAAAGTAGAGCACCAATCATGCTACAATTTAGTAGCAGTAACAAATTTCATGTTACGAAACATGAGTGCCCCAAAACTGTGCAACGGGACACGGCTCTGAGTTCGTGCTCTACACAGATATGCCATAGAGGCGGACATAATGACTGGATGTGGTATTGGGGAGTCTGTGTGTATACTTCACATACCATTGATTCCGAGCCACTGTCTGTTTACGTTGAAATGATTGCAAAGTCCGGTCAGAGTCTATTTCGCAATGACGTTAACTAAGTCGCAAAGGGAGACTTCATCTAACGCAGGAATACAAGGTAGCAAAACCAAGTTTTTCTCACATGGTCAAATGTAGTTTACATGCTCAACGGTTAGAGGTTTCAACTCTTTCTTCTACCATGAACCTGAAGGACAGACAGCTAATGTAGTGTATAAGCTGGAGGCATTTGTTTAACACTGTAGTAATAATGGTATTTTCTACTATTCTATAATTTCTAATGACATTTTGAAATACCAAAAATGACGGAACTTCTGATTCCTCCGTGGTATAGCCGAAAGGCAATAGGCACACGGCAATAAACCAAAACAGGAACTTCTGATTCCGTCAAAGACGGGTACGTTTGCTATGTATTATATATAACTGTCAACTTTTTTTTAATTTAATATTTGCTTAATAAATACACTGGTAATAATGTAAGGTATGGGACCAGAGTAGCCCAGTGGCTTGCGTGATCGCCGATGACAGTAGTGCAAATGTATTATAAATAAATGTAACAAACAAATATTTTTTTGAATTTAAAATGTGGATAATATAAAAGATGGTAATAAAGTAAAGGGATCTAGCCAGGGTTGCCAGTAGTTTGCTTGCTCGCCGATGACAGTAGTGCAAATGTATTATAAATAAACACAACAAAAATATTTTTTTTTAATTTAATATTTGCGTAATATAAACACTGGTAATAAAGTAAGGTATGGAACCAGAGTAGCCCAGTGGCTTGCGTGCTAGCTTTTGACTGGGAGCACGTTAATTAGAACTAACTCATTTCAAGTTTTCTTTACGTTTCATACTTCAGAGTAGCCACATGTACCCTTAGAATAATTTCTGTCTGTCGGTTTGTCCACAAAATATTGCTACCATAAGACATATAAAGCTGAAACATTGATTGTAGATTTGTGTATGTCTAACTTAAAATCTAATCTTTGTATACAGAGGCTTTTCTTTAGCACTGTACTAATAATGGTATTTTCTACTATTCTATAACTTCTAATTGTAGTATTAGTATAATACTATAATTGATATTTTGGAATACCAAGTATAATAGAATTTTTGATTCCGTCAAAGACGGGTACGTTTGCTAGTATTGATATAAAAGAAAAAAAAGCACTAATTATTTAATTGAGAAAAAGAAAGTTGAAAAACAAACATGTCTACCATGGTATATACCATTGAACATAAGATAGGAAAGGGGAACGGTGGATGAAGAGATGGTACTTGAAAATGTAACAACCATCCAGATAACGAAGCCCCCCCCGGTCCATTCCCTTCAAAGTCGACAACTTCCTTAATAAATAATTTCAAACTTCCTTATAAATTCAAAACGGTTGTACAGTTGACACTCTTTTATATTAATTTTTAGGGACTGTTCTTTTTTTTTCTTTTTAATTTTCCTTCAAAACTTACAATTCACTTTCCCCCCTAAAAAAAACAAACTTTGTAAACTTTAAAACGACACTTAATTCAGTTATCAGAAAAATAAAAAAAGGAGTTTGATAAGTTTTTTATTACTTTTTTTTTTGAGAAAAAAAATTATTGGGTAAATTTTAAGATTAAATGTTTAGGTGGCATTTACATTTAATATATAAATTAGTTGATTTATCCATTAGATGTCAGATTTTATTAATTCTTATAAATTATAATAATTTTGCAATAATGGAATCGAATCCACTTCTAATGACCGAAGTTAAGTGACCTTAATGACCTTAGTGCATATATATATATATAATATATATATATCCACTTAAAATTCGAAAAAACGATCCAAACTGGACGCAAATCAGTTCACAAATGAAGAAAAGCAACACACAGAGAAAGAGACACACTTACAAACTCAAATTTTCGGATGATCCGTCTTCAGGTGAAAAGAGAATGGGCGACCAAGCACGCCGGAAACACAACGGCAGGAAACAAGACTAGAGTCGGTTGACAAACAAACTGAGTCGGTTGCCGGGACGGTTTCCTGCCGTTGTGTTTCCGGCGTGCTTGGTCGCCCATTCTCTTTTCTCCTGAAGACGGATCATCCAAAAATTTGAGTTTGTATGTGTGTCTCTTTCTCTGTGTGTTGCTTTTCTTCATTTGTGAACTGATATATATATATATATATATATATATATATATATATATATATATATATATATATATTAATATTGTTTTGCATTTTTTAAAAAAAATTGTTTTGTTGTTTTTATTGTTGTTTTAAAAAAAACTATTGAAATATTTCAAAGTATATTAGAAATCCAATAATATTTCAGATTAAAAAGTACTGATGATATTTTTAACGTACTATGAACCAGTTTATACCTTTTTTATTGCATAGCTGCTAACAAAAGGGCCACCTTGTAAGCAGGTTATGCGATATTACTAGGAGCATAGAAGGCATGATCTCATAGTATTCTCAGTGAAACAGAATTTTATTTGATTTAAATTCGCAAATATATTTAAAAACCTTTGCGAATAGTTGTTTTCTTTTCTTTTTTACTTTACTATAAGTAAAGTATAGTGATCGTGAAAAAATTCGATCTCGAGATTTTGACGGAATTACATGTTTTGAGGTACCAGAAGTCGTTTTATGACGTTTTTACGATGATGTCTGTGTGTGTGTGGGTGGGTGGGTGGGTGGGTGCGTGCGTGGGTGGGTGCGTGTGTTAGCATTGCTTGTTACCACGCTACGGTCCAGAATCTTTGATGGATCAAGTTGATATTTTACACGAAAATGGGCCCCATTTAGACGAAGATCCCTATTGTTTGGGAAGAATTATGCATGATGGGAAAGTCACTTTTTTTGCCAAAAACCGTTTTTTTAAAAACATTTATTTCTCCTAAACTGATAACCCTAGAGTTTTGAAATTTTGACATTATCTTTGAAGTTACAAATGCAACAAAAGAAAAATATATTCAGAATTTTAAAACAACAGGAAATATTTTTTTTTCAATAAAATGTAAAAATTTTGACTTATAATTCAATCTCAAACCTTGTGAGAGCGATACAAGCCATACTGTTTGACGGACAAGAATGAAACTATGCCTACAAATAGAACATTATATGGCGAATGAGTTGAGATATTTTTTTTCAAAATTACATTCGCTAAAGGGGCGTTACAGTACGATTTGTGTTTTCAGAAAATGTTTTTTTGACGCTAAACGGCTCGTTAAAAAATAATGAAAATTTGACCAAAAATGGAACAAAAAATTAGCAATTCATAAAAAAAAAATCATGAAGTTTCAATTACGGGAAAGAGTAATAACGATATAAAAACTCTTTGTTTACCCTAGACTAAGAGATCACCTGCTATACTTGTCGAATTTTTTGTATTTTTTTACATTGTTTACATTGACTTAGAAATTTTTTAGCGAATCCACTGAGATAAAATTGATGTTTCTAATGGAAAAATGAAAATATATTATTGACTTATAAGAGATGTAAGAGGAATAATATTGTGCAGGTAAATGATAACACTCATTAAAAAAAAATTCGAATATATGTTATTTGACAAAGGGGAAGGAAAAAGATCTTATTAAATACTAAGAAGCCATAAAATTCCCAGTATAATAATTCTGTTAAAAACCAAAAATGTAAAAGATAATTCAAAATATAAATCTTACGTTTAGAGATTAATAACTGTAATTATCGTACACCTTTAATTAAGAAATCACCTTAAAACAACATTTTCTTCGCTGTTTAAGATGTTTTTCAGAGAAAAAAAGGGTATTTTACTGTTTTAAATTTGAAAATTTTACATTAATATTCAATGTAGAAGGATGTTAAGTAAACGATGTAAGAAATCCACTGGCTGTTTGAACGAAAGTCATTCTCTTGTAGGAGAATAAATCGTTTCAAGAAATGTTCACTTTGGTTTTTCAAAAATGTTGTTACTGCTGTAGTTATACTAATGAAATTATTTGCAAATAATAAATTATTTGTGATGTACAAAAATAAGCTTATAAATTGATATGTCCTTCAATCACTATCTGTACTACCTCACGAATGCAATGCTAATAATTATATCCCATTTAGATATTTATGTTATGCTTAAATGATACGTTATGTTTTATATACTCAAGAAATTTGACATTTAGTTACTTATAGTAAAGTAGAGTGTAGGCCACTCCAGATTTTTTTTTACTTGAATCCAATATGATTTTATTAACAATAAGATGAATCGGTGTTTACAAATAACAGCTATTTTGCCATGTAAGCTGTTTTCCTATTGGTTTAGTGATATATTGTGAGGTAAAGCCCTCTGTTTCCATTCGTATAATAAAAGCCTTTGATTGTTTGAGCGTACTCTGATTGACGAGAATCAAAGCCAAGTGTTTATGCAGAACTTGATTTACCAATGAATAACTCTCCCGTATACATCTACCCATAAACTCGTAATATTCTTATAATCATTAACGTATTTCTTTATCCCTTTTTACGATACACTTTGCTCCTACATTCATTTGACAACTTATACATCTATTCTATAATGATTATTGTTTTTCTGTCATTTATATTTTTTTGTTATTTCTCCTTAATCTTAAAATTTATATTTGATTCCAAATATTTTTTTTTAAATTTTATATCCATAAATAACAGCAAAATGAAACTAGCCATAAAATAACGCAGATTTAAAAAAAAAAGAAAGAAATATATTTTACTATTTAAAACTATAAACCTTATACTATTTGAATTTAAATTAAATTCAAGGGTTATATTAATTTGAAGTTAAATGCTTAAAAAAAATTTTTTTTATACATGAAAAACACTATTATTGCATAGCTAGATTTTACAGTAAGCACGTGAAATACAAAAACGTTTAAATCAAAGAAAAAATTTAAGAAATAGAACTAAGATCTTTGGACCAAAATAACTGATCTTCTTCATCAGAGTCACAGTAAAACTGTTCAAGTGACTCTCTTGAAGACAAATTGTATTCAATGAGTCTTCTTCATCAGAGTTACACTAGAACTGTTCAAGTGACTCTGATGAAGACAAAGTTGTCTTCATTATAGTCACACTAAAACTGCTCAAGTGACTCTGTTGAAGACAAGTTGTTTTCAACGAGTCTTCTTCAACAGAGTCACAATAGAAATGTTCAAGTGACTGTAATGAAGACAAGTTGTTTTCAACGAGTCTTCTTCATCAGAGTCACAATAGAAATTTTCAAGTGACTGTAATGAAGAAAATTGTTTTCAACGAGTCTTCTTCATCAGAGTCACAATAGAAATGTTCAAGTGACTGTAATGAAGACAAGTTGTTTTCAACGAGTCTTCTTCATCAGAGTCACAATAGAAATGTTCAAGTGACTGTAATGAAGACAAGTTGTTTTCAACGAGTCTTCTTCATCAGAGTCACAATAGAAATTTTCAAGTGACTGTAATGAAGAAAAGTTGTTTTCAACGAGTCTTCTTCATCAGAGTCACAATAGAAATGTTCAAGTGACTGTAATGAAGACAAGTTGTTTTCAACGAGTCTTCTTCATCAGAGTCACAATAGAAATGTTCAAGTGACTGTAATGAAGACAAGTTGTTTTCAACGAGTCTTCTTCATCAGAGTCACAATAGAAATGTTCAAGTGACTGTAATGAAGACAAGTTGTTTTCAACGAGTCTTCTTCATCAGAGTCACAATAGAAATTTTCAAGTGACTGTAATGAAGAAAAGTTGTTTTCAACGAGTCTTCTTCATCAGAGTCACAATAGAAATGTTCAAGTGACTGTAATGAAGACAAGTTGTTTTCAACAGGTCTTCTTTATCAGAGTCACATTATAACAGTTCAAGTGACTCTGATGAAAACAAGTTTTGGTCAAATGATCTTAGTCCGTTTTATGAATTTTTTATTCTGTTTTAAGCGTCAACTGCTATAAATCATAAATAACATAAAGTATTTGGGATGCTATATCAGATTCAACTAACAGAAGAGAGGGGACGGTGATGGAACATCGCAAGTTAATTTCTATTGATTAAATTAATAATTGATTGATTAATAAATTGATTAATTGATATCAACTACTTAAGTTTTATTGATTTACCAATTTATTATGATAAAAGTCCTCCTAGCACTTTTTTTTTAAGGTTGTTACATAGGTGACGAGGAATAGATTCAACAAGTGGTTTTGAATGGGTCAGCAGTTTGTTGTGAAATATTTATACAGATTGTAAGCAAAGAGACGTGACCTTGATGAATGACCATCAGGTGCATATAAATGTGGATAAGTAGAATATGATTATAGATTGTAGATTATAGATTAAACGTCATACATAGTATAATAACTGGAGAGCTCAACCGGTTTCAAGTTCTTCTGTTTAATATTTTCAAGAACAACTAATATGGATTTCTTATTTCTTATTAACTTGGAATTAAAGTTCTGAGTCAAGTGAGAACATCTTTATTAAAATACAGAAGATTCGAATTGGGTATAAATAGTTTATAAGAAAGATGGAAACTTTTGTGCATACACAACACCGTTTGTTCTGAGTCCCTTCCATGTTAGTTACTAACTATAGGAAATTATTTTATTTCATTTTTTTTTATTTGCAAAACCTACAGGACTGATAGGTGTTAGATTCAATAAAGTATAGTTTATGATAAAACTAGGGTTTTAATCAAATTTATCTTAATTGTAATAGCTTTCAGAAGTTATTGAAGATGGGGAACCAGGAGAATATGAAACCGGTGGAGCTCCTCAGTCAATATAGAAGGTGTAAATAGCGCCATTAACTATATTTAATATAAGGATGAAAGAATAGTTACCCTTGAGAGTCTTGGCATCAGGGGTACACTTGGCTCCATCACCACCGGTCAAGCATTCCAAATACTTCTTGTAGAGACGGTCGTTGTGGATGACTTCTTCGACATTGATGTTGTCAAACTTGGTGGTGTAGGTGTCGGCCTGGGTGGAGGCGACGAGGGCGGCGAGGCAGAGGACAGCAAGAGAGAAGGACATCATGATTGCCTGTTGTGTTGATGCTTTCCATGAACCTCAGGCTCCTTTTATACCAAGCCTGCCCCCACCCCCGCACGCCAACACCTCCTTTGCTCTCCTACATCATTCCTTCCCCCACTCCCCCCAACTTAACCACATAATCATCCTTTACACTCGCTAATCATCCATTTTTTTTCCATATCCATTTGAATTCAAATCTCTTCTAAATGAAGGATAATTCTCTTCCAGGATGTTGATAATGGTGTAATTGTCATGAGGTTTTAAAAATTGTAATGAGGTTGCCAAAATAGATATTCACTTTTCTACAGTTCCATTGTCTATGAATATCAACTGTTCAATTCAGCATAACGTTTAACCTAAATTAATAAATGACATCTGCACTTTCGTGCCACACAAAGGTCATATATATATATATATATATATATATATAATTAAAGTTACAGCTAGAGAACACAAGAAAAAGGACGAACACTCACGAATCTCGATAATTTCGGCGTTTTGCCGTCTTCAGGAGAGTAGAAAGAAAGAAAATAAAAGGAGAAAGAATTAAGGAACGGAGACGTAAATGCGTCCACTGGCCAATGTAAAACAGTTTACATCGGCCAGTGGACGCATTTACGTTTCCGTTCCTTCATTCTTTCTCCTTTTATTTTCTTTCTTTCTACTCTCCTGAAGACGGCAAGACGCCGAAATTATCGAGATTCGTGAGTGTTCGTCCTTTTTCTTGTGTTCTCTAGCTGTAACTTTAATTATTTGTCCGTTATATATATATATATATATATATATATATATAAAGATTTCACATAAACCCGTGAAATAACAATCAATGATCAAACCACAATAAGAAATGAGAAAACAATACTAAGATCTTTCAACCGTAACAAGCGGTCTTCGTCAGAGTCAAAATATATTCGTCAAAGTGTTCAGTTGGGTTTTTGACTCTGGCGAAGACCGCTTGTTACGGTTGAAAGATCTTAGCCTTGTTTTCCCATTTCTTATTGTGGTTTGATCATATATATATATATATATAACAGTTGAAAATTGAAGATAGGTAGCACAGAAAGTAAAGAAACACACTTACAGACTCAAATTTTGAGGCAATCCGTCATCATGAGAAAAGAGAAAGGGAGACCAAGCACGTTGTAGGTGCAACGGCTAGTAACCCACCTATATATATATATATATATATATATATATATTGCCTCTTGCTAGACTAGTTTAAATGACTTAAACCCTTAACGTTATTCAGTGAATAGAAAATAAGAAATAAACTGCAATATAAAATACTATTTTACAATTTAGAGATCTCCACTAATCTTCTCTCTCTCTCTCTCTCTCTCTCTCTGTCTCCTCTTCTTCCCTCCTTTTTGATGAAAAACTTTATTGAAAATTGTATTATAATTACCTTGGATGCTATAAGGGGAAACAGTGTTTGAATTTTCTTTTATAAATTTTCCAAAGAAACTTTTTTTACTTATGTACAAAAAAAAAAGAAATAATAGCTTTCTTTTTATCAAAAAGTGAGTTCCTAAGAATTGGCATATACTCCTATGAACATACGTGTTTCTCACTAATCTATTGTCAAAATTTCTATTATAATTTCTTAATTATAACTAATTACACTTTTATGTATGTTTGATTTTTGAATTATTGAATTATTTCTTATATTCCCTCTGTTTTGTAGGCCTAAGAAAAAGGTTTTAAATAAAAACCGAAACGTTGGCAATGAGAGTTTAATTTGAACCTGAGGAACTGACCGACTCCCGATAAACTTTAGTTTTGTTTCTATTCCACAGTCGATACTTTTATCAATATATATACCTATATATATATAACCAGTTAGATGAAACGATTCTTCGAAATGAAAATTCTAGTTTATATATATATAAGTGTGTGTGTGTTCGACTTTTGTCTTCTTGCCCCTAAACTTTCTTTCCTGACGACGTTTGTTAAAAGGGTCGAAATATTGAATGTGATTCATAGTATCTGTTTTTTATTCTTTTTTTTTCAGTTTCCAAAGTATATATATAAAATTCAAAGATGGGCTTCTTGAGAATCTTGGTCAAAAGAAATAACACTGCTGTTTATCCACGGACGTTTCGTCAATAAATTGTTTTTACCCTTGAAAATGCCAAATTTTTGGCGAAACGTTGGCGTATAAACAGCAGTGTTATTTCTTTTGACCAAAAATCTTAAAGAAATCCATCTTTCAACTTCAAGAATCATTGGTCCAGAAGCTCTCTCAATATATATATATATATACATATATATCACTGATAAATTCGAAAAAAAACGATCCAAACTGGACGCAAATCAGCTCAAAAACGTTGAAAAGCAACTATCACAGAGAAAGAGGTCACACTTAACAAACTCAAATTTTCGGATGCATTCGTCTTCAAGAGAAAATAGGCGTTGCCGGGACGGTTTCCTGCCGTTGTGTTTCCTGGCGTGTCTTGATCGCCATCATTACTATATATTCTCAAATTGAAAAAGACGGATCAATGATCGAAATTTGAGTTTGTAAGTTGAATCTCAAATAAATTAAACTCATTTCGTCCTAGGAAGGTTGCGGGTCCGTGTTGCTTATTCTTTCCTGAGACGATCTTCGAATATGAAGTGTTCTTTTCTTTGTGTTTTCATAAACTGTGACACACAGAAACAAAGACTCTTTTTTCAATATTTCGACCGTTATAGAGGTCGTCCTCAGGAGGAGAAGTGAAATATATATATACACATGTTTATGTATAAGTGTACTGTTTGCTAGCCGAGCAGAAGCCACTTACTTTCTACTAATGAAAAAAAAACGCCCTGACCTGAAATTTCTAGGGGTACCAGTATACGAGTATTATTTCAAGGTAATCATAAGGCTAACCAGACTTATAACTAATAAATGACACCAAGACTAAGAAAAAACCGGACAGACAAAATGAAATATAACCCTTCATTTAACAGAAACATTTTCTTTATTAATACAACAAAGTAGGAAATAAAAGCATATCATAGCATATAGCAATAAACAGATGGCTGATTCCTACAAAGCTATAAATTTGATACTATATGTACAAGAGTCAAATCACAATAAAACCAAAACTGAATTAATTGTCAACAATAAATAATTAATATCAATAAATAAACAATAATTCAACAATCAAGTTTGATATTATGTTGACTTATAGTAAAGTTCAGTGTTAGGGTAAAAAGCTAATGAAATGGTCTCCACAAGTAAAAATTTAATCGTATGAACAACGCGTTTCGAACACGTAGTGTTCTTCCTCAGGCATTAACTAAACCTTAGGTAAAAAAAAATAAACCTGAGGAAGAACACTAAGTGTTCGAAACGCGTTGTTTATACGATTAAATTTTTATATTAACTATATATAACTAAAATATATAACTTTATATTACCAAAGTTTAATTAATGCCTGAGGAAGAACACTACGTGTTCAAAACGGGTTGTTTATACGATTAAATTTTTATATTAACTAAACTTTAGTTAATGCCTGAGGAAGAACACTACGTGTTCGAAACGCGTTTTTATACGATTAAATTTTGATATGTGAAGACCATTTCATTAGCTTTTTACAATGAATAAATACCACATAATAACTGATTGCACTATGGTAGAATCAAAGTTCAGTGTTGGCTTTTCAAAAAAAAGTTTTTGTTATATCTTTGATATCAATGTACAATATCAAATATTGCTTTTCTATTAATTTTTTTCTATTTTTTATTTTTTCCCTCAAAATGGCACCCACTGGCACATGCCTCTCCCACACCACCCTTGCAATGTCACTGCTATAGTATATAATAATTTATATAGTATATAGTATATAGTATTAGTATATAGTATATATATAATCCATTATACCACCACCACAATAACACATTATTGTAAATAAGCGTCATAAAAAGTAAACAAAACAGTTGGTTTATTTCTTGCAATATTTTGTTTTGGCTTACAATAGTGCATTTGTTTTTTTAATTCCTGTTTAATAGCCAGCTGTCTGTTCGTTACGGTCATTAAAGCATATGTTAAAGCTTGTTGATTTGGCCAGCCCTAGGATAATGAATGTGGTTTTGCTCCCCCTGTGTGTTTTGCGTGACTAATTCCATTTAAGTCACAAAGGTAGTTTTGCACTTGTAGTCACTTTAATTATCTTTTAGAATTTAATTCAAGTCGTTTATTGCAGAACTACAATTAAAACAATTTCAAGTGGAATAATAATTAGTGACTTACAGTTAGTGGCGTAGCAACTATTTTTGATGCCCGGGGCGGTCGTAAGATATTTCCCCCCCCCCCCCCCCCATCAGCCCCTCCACTCCAACCGCTGGGGATGAAAATCTCTTAGCCTTCAAAATCCCAGAAAGTCCTCAAAATATTTATTTTCATAGAATTACAATCAACGATCTAATTTTAAACTGCTGTTACTAGTGCTAGACTTTCATCTTATTACAATAATCGTATAGATATACAGTCACCATCAAAGAAAACCAAAAAAATTACAAAACAAAAATTTTAGATTAGGTTAGGTTAGGTTGCAGTGATAGTTCCACAAGGGAACACACGTAGGTCAAGCATTGGCCCTTTGTGATAACTGTTTTGGTATTATTGCGCGCACCCTGCTTCTTCAGCAATATCGCGAGTAATTGCAGAACAGATTGATGCCTTTTAACGTGAAAGCTCTTTTGCCGCATCTCAGGAGCACCGAGCCCTAGCCGAGGATATATTTAAGCTGAGCATGTGTATTTTAGTGTAGGGATATTTAACGAGTACCTGATATCGTACAGGCTCGGGACCGACGGTTTAACGTCCTTCTCCGAGGGACGACGTGCTCAGATTTATTCACCTCCAGCGTGAATAAATCGAGGGCCAGGTGGGGATCGAACCCCGTTCCTATCAGTTCAGAGGTGAGTTCGTTAATCACTGATTTAACCTGGCCCCTAACAAAAAGTTTAATTAAAATCATAAAAAAAATTGTTAAATTGAATTAACTGACTACGCAAACAAATATAATAAACTTTCAACCACATAAAAAAAAATAGTTTTAAAAAATTTAAAATACCTATATTTTTAATTTGCAAATATTACAGTTGAAAAATCCGTTTAAAAACAGTATTATATATATAAAACATAAAAACAATTACAATTTCAAAAACTGATTTTGGTATAAACTTTCAGATTGTTTGTTAGCTTTTTAGTACTTTAACTTTTTTTTTATTTTCTATTTTTACACCCTTAAAATGCCACCCCCTGGCACGTGCTCCTCCCCCACCCCCTTTCTATGCCACTGCTATAGCAGAATCCATTACACCCCTCCACAACAAAACATGAAAACTATAAATAAGCGTCATGACATGTAAACGAAATAGTTGCTTTATTTCTTAAACCAATTCAACCAAAGCCGTCGGATCCCGAGCCTGCAAGACGTTAGGTTAGATACCCGTTAAAAATTCCCATTAAATAACACATTGAACTTTGTTATTACTTTAATTTGAAAAACTTCACACTAAAGTGTTAAAAGCTCCACATTAGACAGGATGAGCAGATATGAATATAAATATTTTCAGTCATTGTGGACAATATACAAAGATTTTAATTTATTAATATTTCCATTAATAAAACTAATTTACAATTTCAACTATTTTTGATGCCCGGGGCGGTCGTAAGACTTATCATTTCATGAAACCGAATAATACTTATTCACATAAGTAGAAGCGGCCAAAATTTTATTCATATTTAGAATGAATCACTAGTCAGTTTTTGGAGCTATCTGATACCCGAATTTACTTTTATTACAAAAATAGCACTTCACACATTGCTGCCACTTCACACTATCTACTTATGTAAACTGGATTTTCCTTTTATACTGACATAAAAACTGAATACCGAAGTAGACTTAAGTAAAAATACGCATTGAAGTAATATTACTTTTTAATTGTTTTAAACATACACACTATTTATAAAGGCATATGAAAATATTTATATTATGATTGTATAAAATCATTAGAATCTGGAGTTCCTGGGAAAGTTACTGAAGCAAAAAGGGTTCCGCTTTGAAAAAAGTTTGAGAAACTCTGTTGTAAGGTAATATCATAAAGACACATTCCTTTCATTAATGTTATCTTATGTTGAGTAAATAAATTGAATATTTCAATTTACAAGTTGTGTTTGTTTTAAATATATTTGTTTGTGTATATAACTTGAATTGATGTTTTATTTATGTATGTCACAAAATAAATGATTATGTGCATATATAAATAAATACTTACTGTGTATATATTTTAAATCATGTTAAGAATACTATATCAAAAGCTTGGGTCATGTAAGAATCTGTTTCCGTACCTTAATAACAAGAAACAACAATTAAAATGATCCCTATCAATCATGTTCAGTGAATTAATTTAAAAAACTAAATATAATTTCTGAGTGACACAAAGGGATTTGGAATTACGGTATTGATGAGTGTATTTATATATACACATAATCATTTATTTTATGACATGTATAAATGACATCAATTCAAGTTATATACACAATCAAATATATTTAAAACAAACAAAACCTGTAAATTGAAATATTCAGTTTATTTACTCAATATAAAATAACATTAATGAAAGGAATGTGTCTTTATAATATTATCTTAGAACATTCGTATTTTATCACGGGTAGTCTAGTATGAGATAAATTTACAAAGAAATATGAGAATTTAGATATTGGAAGTAAATAAAGGCAGGGTGGGAGGAAGAAAAGTGGAATTTATCTGAGCGTAAATAAATTGAAACAAAGACTATCTGCTTGACTTTGTATGTAATTGAAATGTATGTTAGATAGTGGTAGGCGAAATGGACTTGAACAAAGGAAACCATAAATGAAGCTATTACATTTGAATAAGTCAAAATGAATAGGAATGCATTAAATTTGAATAAAAAAGGCGATGGGTTTTTATTTAATGGTAATAGATGCCGAGTGAATATTCATGGAATAAAAAGAAATAGGTGTTTTTGGTGTGAGAGGTTGGGGGAGGGTGTTGAATGTGTTTATTTAGGAACTAGCCGGGCTTGGAGAAGGCGTGCAGGTCCCGTGCAAAGGTTTTCACCAGAAGCGCTTTTCCCTGGGGCACCTACAACCACTGCCTCTCCTCTTCTCCCACACTATTCCCCCCATTCCATCTAGCCCTTTCACCAAAGGGCAATCATACAATTGTAACAAAAGCGAAACCTATTGGATTCTCATTGGCCCTTTCAATAAGGCCTTGCTCTGAAAAACCCAACTCCGCCCTTTCCTATTCGTCAAGCCCTTTAGTCGAGTCGACATAAACAACTCTCTACTCTTACTTACCCTTAAATAAATGCTTCTACAAATTACCAAAACAAAATAATCTATTACTATTTTTATAATAAATGCAAAGAGGAATTAATAAATACGTCTACAGACGTATTTATTCTAAGGAAGTAATAGTGAGTAAAAAAAGTTATGTTTACGATAATACATGCTTGGTTTTCTCAACTGACTCATACAAGATCAATGGCATAAACACAGCAGAAATAACACATCTGTGAAGCCAAAGTAAAGATTTCGTATCTTTAAAGGAAATAATCTCATAAAGGAGAAAATTCTATTATTTTATTTTATACGTATATTTTATTATTTTTTCAAACAATTCACGGTGGCAGGAAAATAAACAAAATCAGTCATCAGAGTTTTATCAGTATATAGATGTATATTATTTTATTTATCTCTAAAATACTTCTACTTGAAATATTCCACAAGAATGTAACAATTCATTGTCATATTGTTTACTTGTTGGATGTTTATATATGATTTATTATCATCATTTGTTTGTAGGCTTTTGAAAAATGGTTTTAAAATAAAACCGAAACGTCGGCAGTTTAAACCAGAGTTTAATTTTGTGATTAGAAAATTAACTTAATCCCGATTACCGATCAGAATTTGCTTCTTAACTCCAGTACTTCGTACTTCTTCCTGATGACGACGGATATCAAAATATCGAAGTGATTTCTGTAGTGACTTTCAATGTCCTTACCTATGTGTTAATATATATATATACTGATTGCACATAAACACGTGAAATAACAATCAATGATGAAACCACAATATGAAATGGGAAAAAAGACCAAGTTCTTTCAACCTTAACAAGCGGTCTTCGTCAGAGTCAAAAACTCTGACTCTGACGTTGGGTTTTTGACTCTGATGAAGACCACTTCTTACGGTTGAAAGATCTTAGTCTTTTTTTCCCATTTCATATTGTGGTTTGAACATATTTACATATACATATATATAATATATATATATATATATATATCCATATAATATATATATAACTTTAAATTACACAAAACACGACACAGAAAAAGACATAAGAAGCACACATACAGAATTCTCAATATTTCGAACTGCTGTTCGTCATTAGGAGTAGACTAGAAGTGAGGTCGAATTGAGAGAGATCCTCCCACGTCGTAGGACGGAGCGAGAATATATTAATATATATATATATATATATATATATATATTAGGCGTGTTCTCTAATCGGGGTTCGGTCAATTTTCCAGGATAAAAAATCAAACTCTCGTTGCCAACGTTTCGGTTTTATTTAAAACCTTTTTCATAGGCCTACAAACAAAGGATAATAAGAAATCACATATCAAGTTGATATTGATCATTGATTTTTATGTCACGTGTTTATGTGAAATCTTTATATATATATATATATATACGAAGAAAACGTGTAATTATTTTTGTTTTAGTTCATTTAGCTCTCTGATGATGTTATATGAAAGCATTAGAGCATTGTATCCAATATATATTTTTTCACTGTGGTTATTTAATATGTATATATTTCACTGTGGTTATATATATATATTACAGATACAGAAACAAGGAAGGATTAACTGTCATCAGGTGTAAAAACAAAGAGCGACCCAGCGCTCTGATGAAAAGACTCTTGGAAACCATGTCGCCTTCTTTCTCTCTCGTTCACTCACTCTGTGTGTCATTCTCTCTTTGTCTTCTATTCTTCTTCTGATGATAAACAACTGTTCGAACTATTTGATAATAGTAAGTGACTTTTTCAGTTATATGAATGTTGTTTATTTTAACTTACAATTTATTTTTAAATAAGCCCGATTTTATAGTACTTGTTTAATCAAATATATTCTTAACAAAATATAAATAATAATAATAATAATAATAAAAGCGATAGGAATATAAGAAATAATAATGTATGTATGGAGAGAATTAATTATCTTCAGTTCTCTGGGAGTCTTCTTTATTTTTAAATAAATCTCTGCCTAAGGCGCTGAAATCCCTGAATATTTATATAAGAGCCAATTATATAGACAAATCTTTTTTTATTTTTCCAATAAAAGAATAATCTACCCCCCCCCCCCCCCTCAACCCCCAAAGGATTGGAGTTAACCTCTTTTTTTTTTGTTGCAATTATTGGTTCCTGTTCAACAAATTGGAAATATTTATTTTTTTTTCTTATTATATATATATATATAATATAGAATAGTGCTTAGTAATTGCAAGTCATCTGAATAGATCGACGAATGATAAAGAGTAAGATAATAGTCATCGTGTTTTTCTTAATGAGATCTCTATTACAGTCTGACGTTCAGTGTGAGAAAAAAGAATTTGATTGGTCTGCACTCATCATTGCGTAAAGTACAATCAGACTCAGTTAAAACTGGTTGCTAATTAAAACGGAAATAATATTATTATAGAACAATCTGAAATTGAGCTTAATATTAATCCTTTTTTTTAAGTGTAATCTTTTTGAGTTCCCGAATCAAACAGTTCAGAGGTAAGCACGCAAGCAATTCGGCTACCTTGCCCCATAATCTTGTAATATAAATCGTAGTTACTGTAATCCTCAATGCATATTGAACAATATCAATGATACTGGGAGATGTAACAGTATCTGTCTACCGCAGAAGTGTGCGATTGTGACCCCCTAAAAGTTCTTTAATTTAATTTAAATTTTTAAATTTCTTTGAAAATGTTATCTTTGTTGTTTAAAAAAAAAGCAATGATAAAAAAGAAAAAGTTATGTAAAAAAATAAATTATTACATTTAGAAAAATTATAAAAACGAGACAAATCGGTCGGTTTATGAGAAGTGAACAGGTCCATTGGAATTCGTATATTTTTATAGGAATTACTTATATAAATATTATTATTTAATAATTTACGAATATATGTTCTAGATATGTACTTTTACATGAAAATAGTAAAGAAGAAAACGATCCTGTTTACAATTTACAAACAGACTTACTGTCTCTAATTTTCGGTTGAACCGTCATCAGGAGAGATGAGATACCAACGACCAACGTCGTTGTTCTAGAATATATGTTCTAGATATGTACTTTTACATGAAAATTGTAAACAAGAAAACGATCCTGTTTACAATTTACAAACGCACTTACTGTCTCTAATTTTTGGTTGAACCGTCATCAGGAGAGATGAGATAGGGACATCGAGCACTTGTGAAGCGACGGTTGGAGACCAACAGTGTTGTCACACATGTGCCCGGTAAGAAAAACTAACTAAGAATAAGCGAAAAGCTAAGAAATAGAAAGTGAAAATGAAGATTAGTAAATATAAATAATAAAAAAAACTTAAAAGATAATAACGATTTCCGTGTCGGGTATTGCCAGGAAATAGGATGTGGTTTTTTAGTGGGTCGGGACCCCCAACCCCACATACTCTAAGCAAGAAGTCTTGCTAAGGGATCTGATGAACAGATTTTTCCACATCCTACGACGAAAAAAAATTAAATAAGAAAATAATGAAGAAAATAAAGAGGAAAATAGCTGAAACAAAAGAAAATCCAGGAATATAAATAATAAATACTTAAATAATAATAATAATAATAATGAGGATAATTAGAATAAAGTTGTATAAATAATAATTTTAAATAATAATAAAAAATAGTCATAGGTAAACTAATCTCTAACCATTTAGAACAGTCCTAATTTATTACTTTTACTTGAAAATGTATATGTCAGTTGTGAAATTTATATGATTTGATGAATGAAGATAAAGTTATTTCTTTTAATATAATTCTGTTTGAATAGACAGAGTGATTTTGATTGAATTACTCACTGATCAATATTGACTCTGTCTTGATTCTGTATTTGAAACAAAGTCAATGTACTGACAAACAGGAGAAACAGATATCCCAGTTCGACAAGCGCGCCAATCCACTCTATAATTGAAGTAAGTTAATTAAAGTGAGTTGGTTGGCAGGCTCTCGGCTTTTCACAATGGTACAATCATAGAGGGTCTCTCAATTCAAAGTACCATTACAACTCTATACATCATCATCAGAACCCAAAACATGTCATTTCATTAATTATGCCCAATTATATATATATATATATATATATATATATATATATATATAAAGATTTCACATAACCACGTGAAATAACAATCAATGGTCAAACCACAATATTAAATGGAAAAAAAAGACTAAAGTCAAAAACACAACTTTCAAAAACCCAATATATATATATATGATCAAACCATGTAAATGGGAAAACGGAAAAATGTAGTTTGTGTGGTTTGGTGTGGTTTGATCATTGATTGTTATTTAACGTGTTTATGTAAAATTTATGTATATATATATATAAACTTTAACAAATAGAAAAGAACACAAAAAGTCACTACAGAACTCACTTCGATATTCGTCGTCATTGGGAAGAAGTGCGAAGTACTAGCGTTTAGAAGCAAACTGCTACTTTCTGTAATATATATATATATATATAATTTATATATAATATATATATATATACGAGTATATATATATAATTATCTCCTCACCAGATGTTTTCTGCATCTAGTGTTCAGTTGGGTTTTTGACTCTGACGAAGACCGCTTGTTACGGTTGAAAGATTAAAATTATGCCAATTTTAACTTTTGTTCTTTTCCGAGTTAATTTTTCAAGTTTTCTCACTATGGATTTCCACCTTTCTGGTAAAATATAAAGTAATTCACCAAAAGATTTATTCTTGAGTTCCATTTTATTCACTAAACAAGTTTTAACCATAACAATCAAATTAACATTACATACAAATTATATACGACGTTTCGGTCAGCTCTGACCATCTTCAGGGACTAATAACTAAATCATAACAGAACTCAAATACAAAAATAAGTATTTGAACAAAAATTAAAATTGGCATAATTTTTAATAAAAAATATATATATTAGAGAAACTCTCAAGAAAGGTAACCAAGCATGAAATTGGCATAAAATTTTTAGAAACATGTTTGCTAGAAGGATTGCTACCAACCTTCACTAATATATATAGATATAAATATCACGAAGACCGCTTGTTACAGTTGAAAGATGTTAGTCCTTTTTTCCTTTTTGATTTTGTGGTTTGATCATTGATTGTTGTTTCACTTGTTTATGTGAAATCTTATTATATGTCTACATGTATATAACATACAATTTTATCAGGACCCAGTCAGTTCTTCAGATTCAAATCTATCGTACAATGTATGATTCTTACTAACTAGTAACTTAGTCGTATTAGAAAATCTATGTTATGATAGATTTTAAAATCTATTTTAAGATTACAGAATAAAGTGCCTCATTAATCTCATAACAAGTGTAATAATATTAGTTTGTTTTTTTTGCAAGAAGGTGAAATGCACTTACGCACGTACGTAATGCACGTAACGCTGAGATCCCAGTAACATTCCCACCCCGTTTCCTTCAAGGACACTAGCCTGAAACGGTTTTCCACATTACGTCAGACTTGTTTTTTTTCCTTCAAAGTAGTACTACTACTCGGAGGGAGTTTATAATTATATTTATGCATCTTGATTTTCTTTTATATTACATCTGTAGTATAATTGATTATTTAGTGAAATAATATTAAAACAATAATTGTATATAACAAGCATTAATATTAAATTAAAATAGATATATACATATAATAACAAGATTTCACATAAACACGTGAAATAAGAATCAATGATCAAACCACAAAATGAAATGAAAAAAAAAGAACTAAGATCTTTCGACCACAACAAGCGGTCTTCGTCAGAGTTAAAAACCCAACTGACAGTTACGTACAACAGTATTTAGTAATATATACTAAATAATAATATTAATAGTAGTAAAAATAGTAATATTTATAATAATAATACTAATATTAACAGTAGGAGCCAGGTTAGCTCAATGATTTACGTACTCGCCTCTGGGCTGGTAGTCTGGGGTTCGATCCCCACATGGCCCTAAATTTTTTACGCAGGAGGTGAAATAAATCCGGGTACGTTGTCCATCGGACAGGACGTTAAGACATCGGTGTCCTGAGCCTGTACAATGTCAGGCACTCGTTAAAGATCCCTACTCGAAATGCACTTGAGTTAGGCAAAATTTAAGACTCCCAATATAGAATCTGTAGAATCACCAATCAAACAAAAAGCCGGTAAACGGCTGACGTTATCACCCGCTAGAGGATCGATTTAAAAAAAATATATAACAATAACAACAGTTATATTAATAACAACTTCGTAATATATGAATATAAGTTCACAGAAGGGGTTCTTGAGAATTTTGGTCATAAAAATTCAACTCCTGATTATATGCCGATGTTTCGCCAAAAGTTGTTTGGCATTTTCAAGGCTAAAAAATAATTTATTAACGACATAAGTAGAAGAAGACAAATACATCCACGGAATGTGGAATTTGTGGTTTTCTTGTTACTGAATTTTTATTTGTTTTTTTTTTTGTTTTCTGTTGGTTGGTATTTCGTGGGTGCTGTATTCCGTTGGTTGGTATTTGCAAACTATAAATCAGGTTGGCCAATGACATTTACAAGTAAATAGGTCCAATAAACGAAAGAAATTTAATAACATGATCTAAATGTATATTCACCTTACACTAATAAACGAGCTTTCAACAATCATATGTCATCCTCAGATATATATATATATCAATGATCAAACCACAATAAGAAATGGGAAAACAAGACAAAGATCTTTCAACCGTAACAAGCGGTTTATGTGAAATCTTTTTATATATATATTTATATGTGACCATTGGTCATGTATCCTGTTCATTGGTCACTGCATTGTGTTCATTATTCATTGCGTGCTGTCTATTGGTCATTATATGCTGCTCTTTGGTAATTGTATTCTGTTCATTATTCATTCCATGCTGACCATTGGTCATTGTATCGTGTTCATTGGTCATTGCATTGTGTTCATTATTCATTCCATGCTGACCATTGGTCGTTGTATGCTGTTCTTTGGTTATTGCATTGTGTTCATTATTCATTGCATGCTGACCATTGGTCATTGTATGCTATTCATTGGTTATTGCATTGTGTTCATTATTCATTGCGTGCTGTCTATTGGTCATTATATGCTGCTCTTTGGTCATTGTATTCTGTTCATTATTCATTCCATGCTGACCATTGGTCATTGTATCGTGTTCATTGGTCATTGCATTGTGTTTATTATTCATTCCATGCTGACCATTGGTCGTTGTATGCTGTTCTTTGGTTATTGCATTGTGTTCATTATTCATTGCATGCTGACCATTGGTCATTGTATGCTATTCATTGGTCACTACTCGCTCCCTCTTTGTCCTTTGTCTGACTCTTAGCTGTTACAACTTTAAGACTACTCTTCAATCCAAGGTTGACCAAACCCATCCTCGATCAACGAAATTAATTAAATTGTCTTTTTACTTTGTTTTTCTTTAAAATACACATGTATAAATGAACAAAAGCTTGATTTTAATTCCTCTGTTCCTTTTCAACAACAGCTTTTGAAGTAACCTTCAGCAAGAACAAAGGAATGCAATTAAACACTGATCCTAACAACGTCATTACACAGTCAATAGACGAAATGAAGTAAGGAGATAATGAATCGATACGACGTCTCCGGCTTTTCCCTTCAAAGTGACTAACTTACTGGGCTATCAAACAGACTCATTTCATTGTCTATTCAACATAGAACATAAACGTTAAAATCTTATTGGATTAGATGCATTATTTATGATGTAATTCAATATATTGGTTCTTTGTTTTCCAATGCCCCCACTATAATGCTCTAATCTTTAGTGAGGCGCAAATTGTGGTTATTTATTACGAACTTCTATTAATATTACGGTGCATCAAACAGAAAAGGATTGAATATTCATTACTTGTGCAATGTGTTATAGTGTGGTATTTTTTTTTTTATTGCTTAAGCCGATCCCCTAGCGGTTGATAACGTCAGACGTTTACCGACTTTTTATTTGATCGGTGTTTCTACAGATTCTACATTGGGAGTCCTAAATTTTGCCTGACTGAAGTGTATTTAGAGTAGGGATCTTTAATGAGTATTTGACATCGTACAGGCTCGGGACCTGTCCTCACCGTATTCCTGAGCCACGACGTATTCAGATTTATTCACCTCCTGCATGAAAAAATCGAGGGCCATGTGGGGATCGAACCCCGGACTACCAGCCCAGAGGTGAATATGTTAACCACTGAGCTAACATGGCTCCTAGTGTGATATTTACTCATAATCAGGAATTTCAATAAATTGAAATTCTCCCTCACTTTTTGTATAGAGACGTAATTCTTGGAATCCCCCAATGAAGTATACAATAACTCAGAGAATTCAAAGCCGCAAGACCATATGACCACAAAGACGACACTTTTCCCTGACGGACTGACGTCCCCAGTATTGACAATGCTTACTAACCTAAACAAAAACATCAGGATGATAATTTAGCAGTAGTGGGCCTTTGGTCTGGAACTGCTAATTACGACATGCACTGTTGTGCGTGGTATTATTCGTTGGTCCTTGGAAATCTCCCAATAGGATTGAATGATGGTTTCCGATGCTGCAGTATGATAGACTGTCAATAGTAGTAAATATGCTAACTGTAATCAGTGATATTTAGAAGAATCATTGTTATGATGATAACGATAAACTTAAAAAGAAATTCATTGAAACATTCCTCTGAAAAGGTGA
Organism: Hermatobates lingyangjiaoensis; assembly: GCA_026182355.1. Classification (NCBI taxonomy): domain Eukaryota; kingdom Metazoa; phylum Arthropoda; class Insecta; order Hemiptera; family Hermatobatidae; genus Hermatobates; species Hermatobates lingyangjiaoensis. The sequence goes on from JAPFBL010000698.1 coordinate 58,035, forward strand.
CAACATGTCTGCCCACCCATACATACACAGGCAACGAATAGAGGCAATATCATCAAGCTATCATTATCATAATGAACCAGTGGTCAGTGAAATGCAATGCCAAATATAGTAGTGACTCTAGAAATTGTCATTTTGATTTTTTTTATTTCATGTTTTTTATATTTTATAGTTATTTCTATACATACGGACATCAGCAATACATTACAAACTATATTTTTTAATTTTTTTTACCTGTTTATACATTTTGTAGCTGCCAAGTTACCTCAGTGGTTAACGTACTCGCCTCTAAACTGATACGACCGGGGTTCAATCCCCACCTGGCCCTCGATTTATACACTAAATACACTTGAGTTAGGCTAAATTTAGGACTCCCACAGTAGAATCAATCTTCATTTTGTGGTATCACAAAGGGCCAATGTTCGGCCTACCTGTGTTCCCTTGTGGGACTACCACTGCAACCTAGCCTGACTTAACCTTATACATTTTGTGAATTATTAAATAATTTCTATTTTTATAGTAAGGACACCATAAGCAGTCTTTTTCTGTGTAATTTCTTGAAGATAGCTCTCCCTCAGATCTCTGCTCCGTATAACAGCACTGACTGTGCTGCTAACGGACCTCCGATATTTACCAATAGTCAACTTAAAGCTTGCACGCTGTCTGTGGTCCTATGTGTTACTCTTTATCTATGACAGATATTTGTTAATCTACGATGTTTTCTGAATTTTTCTCAAATATTCTGAATTCTCAAAAATGTTTATCATCTATATTTGTAGACAGTTTCACGGCTACATCATAACAAAAATTAATTACTATAACATGAAAAAATAAATTATTGTAATTAATTTTGGTATATAACCCTGAAGATGTCTAAAGTATAGACGAAACTTTGGTTTAAACGTTCTTTATTGTTTAACGCTGGACCAAAACTGGATGAAGACAAATAATGTCGAATATATATGATCGTGATATGAAAACATTGATTTACACTGTCTGTGTAACCATACTTTTAGTGTGATGTTCATGAAATTTTAAAGGAAATCTCCTGCTTGTGTTGTATCATTGCTTCCAATACGTTCTTCCTGTGTTATTTGATGTGTTATCATGACCGCTTCGCTTTCCATATTTATTTATGTACAAGCCACCAGCTACCCTGGCTTCATGCCTTCACTTTATGACCATTGCTTATATTATCTAAATTTTAAATCAATACTTTTTTTGATACATTTATTTATAATCTACTTGTACTACTGCCAGTGGCGAGTAGGCAAGTCACTAGCTACCTTGGCTTCATGCCTTTACTTTATGACCATTGTTTATATTATTCAAATTTTAAATCAATACTTTTTTTGATACATTTATTTATAATCTACTTGTACTACTGCCAGCGGCGAGTACGCAAGCCACTAGCTACCCTTGCTTCATGCCTTTACTTTATGACCATTGTTATGTTATTCAAATTATAAATCTAACTTTTTTTTATTATATATATTTATAATTTACTTGTACTATCGCCAGCGGCGAGCACGCAAGCCACTGGGCTACCTCTTGTTGCACTCCTTACACCAATATTAAATTCAAAATTATTTTTTTTACTTTTATATATAATACATGTGTACTACTGTCATCGGCGAAGACACAAGCCACTAGCTACACTGTATCCAATATTTGGAATTAAATAATAATTTTCTTTTTTTAACATTTTACAGGTAATAAATAATATATACTGATTAGATATAATTTGTATTATAGTGTCTTCCTGATGACGAACACAAAGTGTTCGAAACGCGTTGAATAAAACTTCATTTGTGTGGAGACTTTTGTTTGTTTATCCATTTTACCTCAGAATGAGTAAATACCACACAATTACGGATTGTACACTAATGATTTAAATAATGTATATTATTTTTTCGGGTTCCACGAAAAAATGGGTGAAAAAACAAACAAACTAGCTCACGAACTTTATATATATAGATGATGATTAACTAATGCTTCCAATGTGGTCTCCTGTGTTATTTGATTTTTTATCAGGACTATTTCTTTTTTTCCTCATTTATATATGTACGTCATTATCTATTATAAATAAAGTATTTAGTCAAAAAATCGAGAAATAATAATGAATGGAAATTAATTCAATAGAAACTGCTAATAATCTAGCTGATCGAATCAGTTCCATGAGCTAGTATTTCCTGTATTACACGTCTAATGGCTTTTCATCCAATTAGGTTGAGTTTCTTTGCAAGAAATAAGACTCGCCTCTTGTTTACAACTCGAATGTCATGTTTCTTGTCATTACCCCCACTCCGTCCCCACCCCATTTCAACCACAACACACTCAGACCTTGAGTACACCCATTGCTTTTTGTTCTTGTATTATCTTTGTTGTCCTCAGGCAGTATCCAATATCAGGGATTTTTCAACCAAACAGATCTACCTTTCTCAGAACTATTACAGAAACCGGTTTTTTTTTACTTTGACGTTTTTCATCTAATACCATCTTAATGGAAAATAACCAATACCAACTGGTTTCACATGGTACTATAACAAGCTTATACCTTATGAATATTTAATAACAGTTCTAGTAATGTTTGATATTTCCATATTTAACCTGCCAACAGAGCAGCTATTATATAAATGAACGTATTTATTATGAACGATGTCAAACATGAACTTGAACGTCACAAGTATAAAGTGTAATTTCTTTATTTAATTAAAATGATTACTGTATTAACTATAAATAAACAGAATACAAACTTAAACGAACACAATTTAATATGAGTAAAAATAAAAAATAAGGAAAGTTTTATATTTAAACGATTCAACAAACTATAAGAATGAAAATTACGGAAAAACACAAACCAGAGGAAAACAAAAGTAACTTGACGGTATTTCGACATCCGTCATCAACAAGAGAGCGATGTTAGTCCTTGTAAGGCAAACCAAGTAAACTGGTTCAATTATTCCACCTGTTTTCGATTAATGTCGAAATAACGATGTCAGTTATTATGTTTGTTTATTTCTGAGTTTAACACGTTAACTTCGTGTTTAAACTTTAACACATACGAAAGAACACAGAAAGGCAGTACAGAACTCACTTCGATATTTCGACATCCGTCGTCATCGGAAAGAAGTGCGAAGTACTCGCATTGAGAAGCAAACTGCTACTCAACAGTTGAGTAGCCGTTTGCTTCTCAACACGAGTACGACGGGGTTTCAAGAAACCCAGTTGGGTTTTTGACTTTGACAAAGACCGCTTGTTACGGTTGAAAGATCTTAGTCTTGTCTTCCCATTTCTTATTGTGGTTTGATCATTGATTGTTATTTTACGTGTTTATGTGAAATCTGTATATATATATATTCACTTGATAAACGGAAATACGATCCAAACTGGACACAATAACAGTTCAAAATTGACGATAGGTAGCACACAAAGTAAAGAAACACACTTACAAACTCAAATTTTCGGGCAATCCGTCTTCAGGAGAAAAGAGAAAGGGAGACCAAGCACGTTGTAGACGTAACAGCAAGTAACCCGGGTTAAGCAAGTGTATGGCACATCGTCTCTTTATAGTTTGTAACTCTCTACTTATGTTGTCAGGAACTCCTTAAAGATTCCTTCTCCAATAAACTTGAATAAGTTATACTTTAAACTTAGTTTGAAGAATCAACTTCTTTATGATGCTAACTAATAACTAAAAACGGGTACCAAATAACAAATGAGCCACACTTTAAAATCTATTAACTTTTAGCTATTGAAGGAAAGATATCTATAGCAGCGCGTGAGCTGATTTCCTAGAGAGACGCTCTCGATAATGTTTCAAACAATTCATATGTGTCCACTATGTCCTTAGATCAACGTTTTCCAACAGTTTCCCTAGGGAGGCGCGGACTAGTCTAAAGGGAGACGCGAAAATTAGTCACAGTGAACAATTTTCTATGTAAAAAAAATGATTTTCTGCCTTGGCTGCAATGAAATCCAAATATCGAGCTCGGTTAGTTGTAGAAAAAGAGATACGAGTAGCTATATCGTCACAAACACCAAGATTTGATAAACTTTATGCCTAATAGACAAGCACATCCATCTCATTAAAAAACAATAATAAAATATCGTTTTCCATTAGTTTATATGAATAAATTTTATAAGAGAAAAAATGTTTGTGTTTTTATTTTATGAAATCTTCAGGGGGGCCAAAGGGCCAAATATTTTATGAAATATTTAATAATTTGGGCGCCAAATGATTAAATATTTTTAAGGGAGGCGTAGTAACATCAAGTTTAGAAAACCACTCACTGCCTTAGATTAATCTTCGAGCTACCAGTTATTTATAGGAATATAATAAGGCCAAATAGAGCATCGCTAACTAAAAGTGTTTTTTTTTAGAAATACTTGAAGCATACAATTATGTTCTTTTCTTTTGGTCTGGAATAAACAACGAATTAACTTAGATGAATTAACTAAAACGGTAGTTTTAGGTAGAACAGGAGGATGAGGTACAAATTAGCATGGCTAATAACTGTAATTGCTATTGTAAAGTTAGTTGGACTGTTGTATTATTATAACAGATTGCCGACATTAAACATGAATATTGCATTAGCTCTAATACAATTGATTTTAAGCAATGTCAACACTGGGTCCTTCAGAGTCCATTAGATACCTCCTCTTCAAGGCACTTTACAAACTTCAAGATAACCTTCTCAGTAATAAACCTCATAATACCTGCCAGTTATCAACGATACCAATCAAAACGTCTAACTAAAACAAATTATTTCTATGTTTTTATCTTGTAATGTGTAGTTTTTTTTTACTTTACTATAAGTAAAAAGTATAGAGTGATCCGTGAAAAAATTCGGTCTTGAGATTTTGAAGGAATTATATGTTTTGAGGTTTCAGAAGTTTATATATATATATATAAAGATTTCACATAAACACGTGAAATAACCATCAATGATCAAACCACAATAAGAAATGGGAAAACAAGAATTGACTCTGACGAAGACCGCTTGTTATGGTTGAAAGATCTTAGTCTTGTTTTCCCATTTCTTATTGTGGTTTGATCATTGATATATATATATATATATATATATATTATATATATATATATATATATATTAAAATAAGCAGTGACACATAAACAGAAACACAACAAAGACTCACTTTTCAATATTTCGACCGTAATGGCGGTCGTCCTCAGGAGAAGAAGTGAATTGACGGAGGGACGACAGTCAACTGAAGAACTCACTGGGTGAGGGCTAAAGCAGTGCTGCCGCAAAGGAGACAAATAAAAAAGGAACTAGGAAGTCGAGAGCAAAAATAAAAAAAAAATGTTTTTGAAAGGTAGAAAAATGTTAAGAAAAGAAAAAATAAAGAAAATATATAGAACAATTAAAAATAAAAAAAATTAAAAAAATAAAAAATAAAATAAATAAATAAATAAATAATAAAAAATAAATAAATAAAAAACTAACGATTTAAATTCAAGCCAGGTTTCGAGCGTGCCCCCAGGAGCCAAATGTGGGCTTCCTCAGAAGCTTTTAAAGTAACTAGTCTGTTATCACTGGGGACTTGTTTAAGAACTTGGACTGTGAAACAATCATTGAAACTGAGATGGTGAGAATTAGCGTGAGTGGCGACAGGGAGACTGCTGCGTTTACCAACCGAAAGCCTGTGATTATTCATCCGAAGGTTCAGCATCGTAGATGCTAAACCAACGTAAAAAGCATCACATTGGGTGCATTTCAAGAGGTAAACGCAGTCAGTGGAGATACAGGAGGAAGGACTGTGAATAGGGTAAGAATTAAGATTAGTTAGAGACTCAAATGAAGACCCAGAATCAACAATGGGACAGGTAAGACATCTCCGACGTCCACAACGTTGTAGACCACCGCTGAATATTATTTGTCCTGCCGGACCGTTTTTCGTTTATCATGGTATATATATAAAATGAAAGGTCCGTGTGGACAATAAACACTTTAACACATAGAAAAGAACACAGAAAGACACTACAGAACTCACTTCGATATTTCGACATCCGTCGTCATCGGGAAGAAGTGCGAAGTACTCGCGTTGAGAAGCAAACTGCTACTCGTCGAAATATCGAAGTGAGTTCTGTAGTGTCTTTCTGTGTTCTTTTCTATGTGTTAAAGTGTATATATATATAAACTAGAATTTAAAAAAGAACACATAGAACGGAAACCACTGAACTCACTACTATATTTCGATGTCCTCGTCTTCAGGAAAAGAAGTGAATCGCTCCAAAGGTTGATAACTATCTGACTTGGCGTTCGAACTGAAGCACTCAAACAGTGTAGCCAACTTTCGGAGGAAAGGTAGACAGGGAAGATAAAGAGATAAAAGCCAAAAAAAAATTAAAAAAATGAAAACATGTAACTAAAATAAAATTAAAAGCTGACAACAACTTTAAAAAAAAAAAAAAAAAATCAACGATTGAGGTTAAGCCCAGGAGCCGATCTACCGCCCAGAAGACTAATAAGTGCTTCTTCTGAAGCTCTCAGAGTAACTTTCGAATTAGTCTGATCAATCTGCCTCAGGACCTGTACACGGAAACAGTCATTAAAACTGAGTCCGTGAGAACTGGCATGAGTAGCAACGGAAGGTCACTGCGTTTGCCAACGGATGACCTGTGATTATTCATACGCAGGCTTAGCTTAGCTTAGCTATATATATATATATATATATATAGTTCAATATAGAAAAAGAAACATAGAGAAATCAAAAGAGCACACTTACAGTCTCTAATTTTCGGTTTGAACCGTCTTCAGGAGAGATAAGAGAGAGAAATCAAGCGCACTGGTTCAGAGACGGTTGGAGACCCTCTCCATATATATATATAGTTAACACATGAAAGAGAAAAAGAAATAAAGACACACACAAAAGACTCACAACGATATTTCGACTGTCGTCGTCATCGGGTAGAAGTAGTCCCTTTGAGTAGCTGAAGCTAACTCCATATACTCGTATATATCTTCAATTAATTAAATGAAACACGATCCAAACTGGACACAATACGAATTCAAAATTCAAGAAGAGTAACACAGAGTAAGGAAACACACTTACAGACTCAAATTTTCGGGTAATCCGTCTTCAGGAGAAAAGAGAAAGGGAGACCAAGCACGTTGTTGACGTGACCAGTGACCAGTAACTGTAACCAGTTGCTTGCCGTTGCGTCTGCAACGTGCTTGGTCTACCTTTCTCTTTTCTCCTGAAGACGGATTACCCGAAAATTTGAGTCTGTAAGTGTCTTTCCTTACTCTGTGTGTTACTCTTCTTGAATTTTGATATTTTATATATATATATGTGTTTACAAAATAGTAATAAATTGTCGACCGTGGGACAGATATGTAACAGAAAAAGGATAAATTGGGATGCGGTCAGTTTCTTCCTCTTCCAATCAAACTCTCAGAAAATTAAAGAGATTAAATACGTGGATTTTTGACATAAACAAAAAGAAGTACATTATTAAAAAAAGAAATAAAAACATTAGTATTAGGATAGCAATAAATTTTTCTAGATAGGTTTCTTCTGTTTATTTTATTTTTATTGCTATCCTAATACTCATGTTTTTATTTGTTTTTTCATAATGTACTTCCTTTGCTTGTGTTAAAAATCTACGTATTTAATCTCTTAATTTCCTTTGTATTGTAGGCTTTGGAAAAGATTTTGAATAAAATCGATACGTTAGCACTGAGAGTTTGATTGGAAGAGGAAGAAACTGACCGCATCCCAATTTATCCTTTTTGTGTTACATATATATGTTCACATAGATTTCACATAAACACGTGAAATAACCATCAATGATCAAACCACAATATAAAAATGGAAAAACAAGACTAAGATCTTCCAGAGTCTTATTTCTAATGTCTTCGTCAGAGTCGAAAACCCAACTGAAACACTAGATACAGAAAACATCTGGTGAGGAGTTGAGAAGAGTGGGAGTGAAGAGTGGTATTTTAAAAGGGTGAAAGCACAGGAAAGGACTAATGTCCAGAAAGGGATGTTTGGGGAAACAAAGGAATACAGTAAGAAAGAGTAAAAAACTATCCGGTAGCTGTCGACCCTCTTAGAACAGGCTTTTGCCCTCGTAACGAAAGTATCAAGTTTGAAGAGACCGTTACTAATGTTTATAATATTTAGTCTATTAAATTTAATTAGAGACGATTCAATAATATTTCTTAACATCGATTTTTCATAGGGAATAAATTTAGCTCCTGTCCAATCAATTTGATGATTTTCATTATTTATATGCAAGAACAAGGCACTACTTTTTTCCTGCCTACTTACGTTTTATTGGTGTTGTTTTACACCTGTCTTTAATGATTTACCATTTTCACCAATATAAATTTTATAGCAATTTTTGCACGGAATTTTATAATACCACCGGACTCCAATTCCCTGGGAGAGTTTTTTATTACATAGGCTATACTACATGTATATTTATAGGCTAGTTTATTATACATAGGCTAATGTTCGACTTATGTATGTTCTCTTAGCCTACTGCTCTTGTAACCTAACCTAGTGTTGTAAAATAAATCTTGCACTACCTTAGGGTTCTTTTCAAGGGGCTTACTGTATAGAGCATAATGTATTTTATTTAAATATTCAATTTTTAAGCAGTAAAGTAAAGCATATTTTCGATTTGTAGAATATTTGAGTAAATCTATTTATTGGATTCAGGGTAGTAATATTGAATGTTTAGTAAATTATGTTTGTTATTAACAAAATGATAATGCTAATAAATTTCCGCAGTGGTGAGGTTGTTGTTTTGACTACAATGGAAGTCAAAACAACAAAGGAGTCACGCGGGATGTTGACAATTGGAGGAATCCGGTATTTTAGGCCCACTGTCAGAGCAGCAGCCTTCCAAGACATCATTGTCGATCAAACTGGCTAATCAAGACTGATGACGCAACTAAATTAAGAAACCACTTGCATAATGCATGACATTTTCAATATTAACTACTACCGAGCAAATATACTTTAGAGATTTAGAATACGTGTGAGTTTGAATATACTTTTATTCACTTTGGACCAACTCGTCAATATAAAGTTTAATACCAATCTAGAAATCAATTTTCACTAAACTATACTAAACATGATTAATATTAGAAATAGAAAAAACCGTCATACCTTGTAAGTTGATATCGGAGATGTTGGAGCGCTTTCGGATCTTGTCCATCTTCCGAACTTGTTGGAGTTGCGAACGAAGATGGACAAGATCCGAAAGCGCTCCAACGTCTCTGATATCAACTTACGAGGTATGACGGTTTTTTCTATTTCTAATATTAATCATACTAACCTCAGTGGTAATAACAATATGCATGCATTTATACTAAATATATTCAACCAAAAGTTCTTTAATTGAACGTACCTGGAAAAAATACTCAATGAAAATAAAATACTGAAGTCTATAAAATTGGATATACCAAAGTTTAATAAAAACAAAATGTTTCGAACAGTAACGTTCTGCTTCAAGTTATATATAAAATGATAATAAAAGTCTGGATATACCAAAGTTTAATAAAAACAAAATGTTTCGAACAGTAACATTCTGCTTCAAGTTATATATAAAATGATAATAAAAGTCTGGATACCACAGTTTAATAAAAAAAACGGGTTTTGAGCAGTAATGTTCTGGTACAAATAACATATGAAATAATAAGAATAAAAGTTAAACAATAGATTACTTATAGTAAAGAAATTACAAATATTCAAGAATTATATATTTATAAATTCCTTAACTATAAGAGTTTTTGCAAGGAAACTTGCCTCGATTTTTTCTTGAATCTATTTTCGAGATCGATGTAATCAAGCGGAAAAACAAATGAAAATCTAAGCAGGTCATCCTCGGAGAGGACGTAAAGCCGTCGGCCCCGAGCCTCTACCATGTCAGGTACTCGTTACAGTGGAGTTAGGCAAACTTTTAGGACTCTCAATGTAGAATGTTTGTTGTGTGGTATCACAAAGAGCAAATCTTTGACTTATATATTTTCCTAATCTTACAAAAGTGTTTTTTCATTGTATACTGAGAAACAATAGTATGTGTTAGGACTGCGGTATTACACATTTTTATGTGAATAATTCTGTTTTTTTATTCGATGTAACCTAAGAAACAACAATACGTAGTAGAAATGTACGTACCACATAATTCATATTTTTATGTGGTACTTCTGTTTTCTTATTCGATATAACCTAAGAAACAAGAATACATGTCAGGAATGTGGTAATGCATATTTTTATGTGGATACTTCTATTTTCTTATTCGATGTAACCTAAGAAAAAAGAATACGTGTTAGAAATGTGGTAATACAGATTTTTATGTGGATACTTCTGTTTTCTTATTCGATGTAACCTAAGAAACAAAAACACATGTTAGAAATGTGATAATACATATTTTTATGTGGATATTTCTGTTTTCTTATTGATATGAGTAAATACCAAATAATAACTGATTGCGCAATTTCTAAATGAATAAATACCATTTAAATTAGCAATAACACTTCAATGGCTAATAGATGACTAATCTTGTTTAATATGTCACATTTACCTGCGTTTAGTAAAAGGTTGTAAACACGCTCAAGGTCACATCGTTTAACCAAGCGTTTATATGTTAGCCCTTCAATGTAAATAAGAGCTGTCATATTTAAGTAATATGACTCCATGAGATCACTTATATTACTGCTTATTTATGAATCTTAATTGCTCTTCTAATTTGAGTAATATAGAAAGTAAACATTTTGCGCTTGTTAATGCAACTAATTTTATCCTCATTTGAACTAATTGTCAGTTTTTTTATTTAGTTTTATTTTATTTTATTTTATTTTTTTTTTTTTATAAATCAGAATGCTTTTGATAGGAATGTATAAATGTTGACTTATAACAGAATCTCATGAAAGCTTGTGAACACTTATGTTAGTGGACTAATATCATTTTTTTTTCTTTTTCTTTTTAAGGTAACAACCGTGACTGTAGTTCTTCTGAGAAAACAAGACTTCAATTTTTCATCCTGAAAGAACGAATATAAAAAATAGAGGTATGTTTTTTTTCTGTTTTTTTTCCATGAGTTCCTTGAGTTTATTTTATTTAGTTGATTGAATCTTCACATGGAGAAAAAATAAAAAACCTGACTACTAAATTTGAACGTTTTTCATCATCAGGAGTACAGAGAAGAGCTACTTCCAAACCAAGTGAAGACTGAATTTCCTTTTCAGAAAAATGATTGACGATAATGATTAAATAATTATTATTAATTATTGAGTGATTAAGGGGATACCATAGACCCAATCTTTCGTATTTTTTTGCAAACTATGGCCCTTAATGTATAATTGTAAAAGCCCTTTGATGTTAAAGGTGTTTGTACTACAACTTTTTCGGGTTAATTTAAAATAATCTAACTTTAATTTAAAATAGTCTAAGTTTAATTTAAAAGAATACAAGTTTAACTTAAAAGAATCCAAGTTTAATTTAAAATAATCCAAGTTTATTTCAAAATAGTTTAAGTTTAATTTAAAAGAATCCAAGTTTAATTTGAAAGAATCCAAGTTTAATTTTAAAAGTCTAAGTTTAATTTAAAAGAATCCAAGTTTATTTTAAAAGAATTCAAGTTTAATTTAAAATAATCCAAGTTTAATTTAAAAAGTCTTAATTTAATTTAAAATAATCCAAGTTTAATTTAAAAGAATCCAAGTTTAATTTAAAATATTTCTAGTTTAATTTAAAATAATCCAAGTTTAATTTAAAATAATCCAAGTTTATTTCAAAATGGTCTAAGTTGAATTTAAAGTAAGTACGATTAGTCCACATTACTCAAGCTAAATATAATACAAAATAATATAATATGCTGAAAAACTTTGTATAAATTATTTCCTTCACTGTTGTAGCAACAATAGTTTACTAACTTTGACTTCCATATTTCATTTTTCCTTGGCGATTTTTAGAAACACTATTTTGTACACATAACCATGTTATTCTGAGGTAAAATGGATAAACCAACAAAAGTCTCCACACAAATGAAGAACGCGTTTCGAACACTTTGTGTTCATCATCAGGAAGACACTATAATACAAATTATATCTAATTAGTTACAAAAATTAGGGTGAAATAAGAACGTTAAGTGAAATAAGTGAAATAATATAGGAGATAAGGTGACAAAGGTTTCGGGTATGCTTGCAAGCCGTTAACTGAAATAGAGAAGGCCAGAATCAATAATTTAGAGGAAAGAAACTTTTTTTTTTTATATTTATTTTTTAATTTATTCTTTGTGATTCTAGGAACAGCTTAAGAAATTTTGGACACCCTGGAGTTTGATCATTAAGGCATAGAGAGGCAGAAGGATTATTAATGACGGCCTTGTTTATTTGAAAAGCTTCCAAATTACAAATTTCTTTAAACTTTCTATTTGCATGTAGGATGGTAAGGTTCAAGTTTGGATCAAAGCTGTGATTTTGTGTGACAAGGTGTTTCGCAAAATGTGAAAAAAATTCATTATTATTCTTATTGTCATTTTTCCTTTGCAAGTATTCATTAAAATGTTCCCGGGTTCTTTTCTCAAAGGAGCGCACAGTCATGCCAATGTAAAAACATTGACAATTGTTACAGGACAACTTATATACTCCACTCAATGAACTGGGATAAAAACTTGATTTAGGGGTTAACAAGGATTTTAAATTACCATTTGTTTTGTAACTGACTCTAAAATTAAATTTTCTTAATATATTAGCAATTTTTAACGAGGATGTTCCCACATAAGGTAGGGTAATCCAAGAATTTGGGAGGGATTCTAAGCATGGGTTATTAACATAACCATGTTAATTTCTTTAAGCAGCATCAGTATATTTTTTTTAAAAAAAAAACTGTATCTTCATTACTTTTTATTTTGGAACTTAAAAATAACTGCAATATACAGGCGGCATAAAATTCAGGTAATATTCGATCAAGTAAGTGAAAGAAAAAAAATGAAATTATGGAAGTCTAACTGTCAAAGTAATATATTATTCATCATAACAGTGAAGGAAGAAATTTATACAAAGTCACGAGCTATGCAAGCAGTTATTATGTGGTATTTACTCATGATTGGGCAGGAAAATATATTACGTCTTCACGACAAGGAATTTATTTTAAGACACTTTTCGAACACTTAATGTTCATCATCAGGTACATATACAATACAAAGACAAAATACGTAAAAAAAATTATTTTGAAGTTATTTAAAGAAACCAAAATTTTACCTAAAATAAAAACAAAAGGAACTACATACCTGCCTCAGAAAAGGTGCTTTATTTTAAGTACAATTTTTTATTCTTTTATATAACTTCGAAACATTTTTTATACATTTTTCTGTTTATATTGTAGATGTACCTGATGATGAACACTAAGTGTTCGAAATGCGTCGTAAAATAAATTCCTTGTGGTGAAGATGTAATATATTTTCCTCACTATCAATTTACAAAGTTTTGCATTAAATTATATTATTTTGGATTTATATTTGGTCTACTAATAAACTTCAGTAATGTAGATTAACCGTACTTGTATTATTTTAAATTAACCCGTAAAAGTTGTAGTTCGCCATTTTAATATTGTTAGTGATAAGTATTTTACCTGAGTGCAAAATTAACGAATAGGTTTGCTCAGTGGTTAACGCACTGAACTGGTAGGAGCGGGGTTCAATACCTACCTAGCTCTCGATTTATTCACGTGGGTAGGTGAATAAATCTGAGAATGTTATACCTCAGAGAGGACGTTAAACCGTCTGTCTCGAGCCTGTACGATGCCAGGTACTTGTTAAAGATCTCTACTCTAAATAAACTTGACTTAGGCAAAATTTAGGGACTTGGCTCATTACTAAAATGGGTGCCAAATAATAGATAAGTCACAATCCCCCCCCTAGAACAATACTAAAAGGTGAAAGCCTTATAAGTGTGGGCGTTGGAAAACAAAACAGTATTTTACCTTAAAAATACAGGTAATAATATACTGTATTTTACAGGTAATAATACCTGTATACTGACTGAAATGGGTTTCTGTTGAGAGACAACTTGGGCTTCTGGTGACGGGAATCCCAAAGTAGTTGAGATAAGTTAATGTTGTTATAGAGGGATTATCAACTCAATCCGAACTCTAGTCTCTAAAGCTTTGCTTACTTTGAAAACGAGTAAAGACCTGTTAACTCTACACGTGTTTGAAACTTAAACTTCGCTTCGATTCCCACCTCTTACGTCAACAAAAATCTCTCTCTCTCCTCTCTCTCTCTCTCTCACTCTCACTCTCTCTCTCTCTCTCTCTCTCTCTCTCTCTCTCTCTCTCTCTCTCTCTCTCTCTCTCTCGACAGTATACTATGATATATAATGTACATATACTGCATATTATGATTAAAAAATATATCTAGACACATACTATCACAGAAAAATGTATCTAGATCTAATACCATGGAAGAATCATGTATGTTGACTCCATACTATGGTAAAATTCCATGTAAGCCGAATAATGTTAATGAAGAATGCATCTAGACCTCATAACATGGCAGAATCATGTATGTGGACTTCATACTATGGTAAAATTACTCGGACGGCGACTAATATTAATTACGAATGTATCTAGATTTCAAATAGTGACAGAATCATGTATGTAGACTTCAAACTATGGTAAAATTGCATGTAGGTCGAATAATATTAATGAAGAATGCATCTAGATCTCATACCATGGCAGAATCATGTATGTAGACTTCATACTATGGTAAAATTGCATGTAGGCCGAATAATGTTAAGAATGCATCTAGACCTCATATGACAGAATCATGTATGTAGACTTCATAATATGGTAAAATTGCATTTAGGCCGAATAATTTTAACGAAGAATGCATCTAGATCTCATACCATGTCAGAATCATGTATGTAGACTTCATACTATGGTAAAATTGCATTTAGGCCGAATAATTTTAACGAAGAATGCATCTAGATCTCATACCATGTCAGAATCATGTATGTAGACTTCATAATATGGTAAAATTGCATTTAGGCCGAATAATTTTAACGAAGAATGCATCTAGATCTCATACCATGTCAGAATCATGTATGTAGACATAATGAAGAATATGTCTAGAGTCTAGACGGAATACTATGATAGTGCCTATTCTTTTTTCAAAGTGTAATATATTAATAGGTAAATAGAAATGTATGAAGCTGTAATAATCTATATACAAATGGGGGATTTTTAATTAAATGGTAAACGCAGTAAGTTTGCTGATGAACAGTATATGACAAGGTAAGTGTTGGAATAATGCAGAAGCGGGAAATACAAAGTAAAAGTGTGGGTGTGACCTTGACTGCTCTGGTCGACTGTCCCGCCTTTAGCATCAAATATCAAATTAAAGTACATTGCCGACAACATAGCCTTCCACTAGTGGGAAACATGCCATGCTTATCCAATGTATTTCATACTCTGTAATGGATCTGTTGAGAGAAGTGGAACATTCAACGAAGGCGAACCAAATGTAATGAAATGAACATATCCAAAGTAGATTATATTCAAACCTGCTTATTGTTATAATTACATCTTCAGTTTCACTGGATCAGAAGCAGGGGTTAACTGCCAATGCTGAGGTTTCGACCGCAGATCCTGGGGTTTACAGGTGTTGTCTAGGATTCTGTTTTTTTTTTTTGAATTTGACAAAATCTATGGTTTTTCGTCCTATATCAGGGTTGTCGAAATTTTTTAGCTAATCATACCAACATTCTCCATGTAAACGTACATAATTTAATGAATTCTAAAAATAATGTTAAATTTATTGAATTAATTTCATTTTAGAAAGAAAATGCATCTCCCATTTCATGTTTTAGTTGAAATAAAAAATGCCTTGAAGTTGATTTCTTTTTTATAAGATTTTATCTTGAAAAGTATCAAACAAAACTATTTTGGCGCATTCATCTGCTGGAGTTGAAAGAATTTTTTCAATAACGAATTGTGTTGAAACAAAACAAACAAATCGCTAAAAGCAGAAACAGTAAGAGATAGAGTTCTTGCAATACAGTTAATTGCAAGGAGCGACATGATTGTACTACTTGGCAGTCACGAAAAGAACTAATACGCACTATGGGAAGTGGAGCAATAAGTCAAAGGTATTAAGGGAGGGAGAATTTAAAAACAGATGTTTAGGTTTAACCTCAGCAACTGAAGAAGATAAGACTCAGAATAACGCAATAATATAGGAGAGTAAAATCAGTAAATACATATCTTTATTAATATGTGTATGTTAATATCTGGGGTTTTAAGTTATAATCTAGGGTTTTTCTGAGCCCAGGCTAAGGTTTAGGTAAAATTCTCATTGTCAGCCGTGATCTGGGGTTTTAAGTTATAATCTAGGGTTTATCATAGCCCAGTCTAGGATTTTCGTAAAATTCTCATTGACAACCCTGATCTGGGGTTTTAAGTTATAATCTAGGGTTTTTCTGAGCCCAGGATAGGTTTTGGTAGAATTCTCATTGTCAGCCCTGATTTGGGGTTTTATGTTATAATCTAGGGTTTTTCTGAACCCAGGCTAAAGTTTAGGTAAAATTCTCATTGACAGCCGTGATCTGGGGTTTTAAGTTATAATCTAGGGTTTTTCTGAGCCCAAGCTAAGGTTTAGGTAAAATTGTCTTTGACAACCCTGATGTGGGGTTTTTAGGTTATAATCTATGGTTTATCAGAGCCCAGGCTAGGGTTTGCCCAGGCTAAGGGTTTTTAGGTTATAATCTATGGTTTTTCAGAGCCCAGGCCAAGGTTTTGCTAAAAATCTCATAGACAACCCTGATCTGGGGTTTTCAGTTATAATCTAGGGTTTTTCTGAGCCCAAGCTAAGGTTTAGGTAAAATTGTCTTTGACAACCCTGATGTGGGGTTTTTAGGTTATAATCTATGGTTTATCAGAGCCCAGGCTAGGGTTTGCCCAGGCTAAGGGTTTTTAGGTTATAATCTATGGTTTTTCAGAGCCCAGGCCAAGGTTTTGCTAAAAATCTCATAGACAACCCTGATCTGGGGTTTTCAGTTATAATCTAGGGTTTTTCTGAGCCCAAGCTAAGGTTTAGGTAAAATTGTCTTTGACAACCCTGATGTGGGGTTTTTAGGTTATAATCTATGGTTTATCAGAGCCCAGGCTAGGGTTTGCCCAGGCTAAGGGTTTTTAGGTTATAATCTATGGTTTTTCAGAGCCCAGGCCAAGGTTTTGCTAAAAATCTCATAGACAACCCTGATCTGGGGTTTTCAGTTATAATCTAGGGTTTTTCTGAGCCCAGGCTAAGTTTAGGTAAAATTCTCATTGGCAGCCCTGATGTGGGGTTTTGAGTTATAATCTAGGGTTTATCTTAGCCAGGGCTAGGGTTGAAAACTAATTCAAGTGAAATTTGTATGGTTAATATATGATTATCGAGGGGTCAGGGTAGCCCAATAGTTTACGTGCTCGACTCTGGACTGGCAGATCCGGGGTTCAATAACCACTCTATACGTCGTGATCAAGTCGGCCCTCAGAGAACGTTAAACCTTCGGTCCCTAGCCTATACGATGTCAGGTACTTGTTAAAAATCTTCTACTCTAAATAAGCTTGAGTTATTCAACATTTAGGACTCCCAGAATGTTCATTGTGTGGTATCAAATAACATAAGTTTGTTCCTTGTGGGACTGCCACTGCAACCTAACCTGACCTAACGTATGATTATTACTTAGTTATAATCGATCAAGTTTTAAATATGATTATAATTTTTATTTAATATTACGAAATGAAATTTCTATAGCTATATTATGATTATTACTTATTTACTTACAAATGAATCAAGTTGTGAATATGATTATGATTCATATTTATTGAAGCAATTTTTTACTTATTTAAGAGAGAATCATGTTTAGAGAGTGCTGAAGATTTTTAGTTAATTAATCAAAATCCCATTTTTATACCTAATACATAAACACTAATTGTTATTAATTAGTGGCACAGCGGAACGGAATATAATTGGTAATTATCCTTAAGGTTACATAAGGCCAGACAAGTGACTAAGGAACCGGTATCCGGTTATTATTCCACCCGCATTTGTCTTAAATACAAACTCCAATATCCAAGGTGATCCAAAAGTAGGCGGACAGTAAATTACAGAAGTTATTTTAAGATGATATCTATGTATAATTATATTTTACAAATACATTTTTTGTTCAATGTCAATTCAATGTTATTGTAAAATATTATAAAAAAAAAAACTTTAGATTTGATTAAACCAGGTGTTTAGGTGCCAGAGTAGCTCAGTGGCTTATGCTCTCGCTTCTGGACTAGTAGAACTAGAGTTCGATACACACTCAGGCCTTCATTTATTCACGCGAAAAATGAATAAAAAAATCTGAGCGGTCATCCTTTGGAGAGAACATTATGCCATTGGTCCTGAACCTGCACAAAGTTAGGTCCTCCTTAAAGGTCCCCTACTCTAAATATACTTCAGTTAGGAAAAATTTGGGACTCCCAATGTACGAGTAGAATAGTCAAGGCGTGGTATCACAAAGGACCAGTCACTAGCTATTGTACGAGTAGAATAGTCAAGGCGTGGTATCACAAAGGACCAGTCACTAGCTATTTTTCTCTTTCCTTTTTGAACTATATATGTTTATATATTTATATATAATCTAGGAAGCCTCAGAGCTTATTTTTTCTTCATTCTGATTCTTCCTACGACATTTTGTCTCATATACATATCTTAGGTGTTGCTGGTCTGAATACTGGGCGGTGACTATCGACTTGCTCGTTATGTGCAGGATCGAGATGTACCTGGCAAAAAGAGGCCTCCCATCTATCTGGGCCAGGCCGACTAGCCACGGAGACGACAAACTAAAGGAATTGCAGCAATGGGCTACCTCCCAGTGGCAGACGAGGTGGGACAACGGGAACACGGGTCGCTGGACGTACAGGTTCCTCCCTCGCATTCAAGAGAGGTTGAGTTTGAAACACCTGCACCCCGACTACTGGACGACCCAGATCCTGACAGGCCATGGGGACTTTGGGGAGTACCTCTGGCGCTTCCGTCGCCGCGATAGCTCTGCCTGCCTCTGCGGCGCGGCTATCGAATCAGTCGCCCACATACTAGAAACATGCGCACTGCACGAACGGATCAGGTTCACATTTGAAATGTCAGTGGGTGCAAGAGTACCTGAAATTTATGAGGATTCCCTGAAAAAGAAGTTTCATGACGCTTTCATAGACTTCATATATGCCATTGGGAGAGCCAGAAGAACCTTGGGGCTGCAGCGGGCCTGACCCATTCTTTTTTTTTTTTTTTTTTTAAATTTTATTTTATTTTATTATTATTATTATTTTTTTTTTTTTTTATTTGATCAAATGTTTGCTTAGTTATAATTTGTGTGATGTCAGTCGTGGATGCCCGCCTCCGCGAGGTTCACCTCGGGCATTCGGCGGCGTACTGGCGGTCCCTCCTTTGTGTGATGCTGGTGCCACGCTGAATGGCTAAAGGGCACCACGTTAAAAAACATCGACCTGCTCTGCTATATTTCGTGGTATGATTTGACAATCCAGGTACACAACAATAGATCAAAACAGGTGACTGAGTGTCGACTTGGCGAGTAGAAAAAGTAAAAAATAAAGTAAAAAAGTAGAAAAAATAAGCTCTGAGGCCTCCTAGATTATCTCATCAGAGAGCTACTACATATAATATTTATATATATAAATATCAGCCGCGGCTGCTCGCAGGAGTACCTGATGACGACGCTAGTCGAAATGTAGTAGTGAGTGCTGTATGTCTTTATCTTTATTTTTCTCTTTTTATATTGAGTTATATATATATTAATATTAAAATTATAGTAATCCGTCTTACCTCGTACCCTGCTGCTGAAGTTCTTAGACCGGTTTCGGGCGTCACCCATCTTCAACAAGAACTGATCAACTAGAACTACGGAGTCCTACTTTTCTGTTTATATAACCTACCTACTTCCCAATGCTGCCTAGATTTTAATATTTAATTATTTTAACTTTACTTTTATTTTTATTTTATTTTACTTTTATTTAATTATTATTATTTAGTTTAATTCTTTTCTTATTATTTTCGTCATTGTCAAGTCTGTCAAGTCGTCGCTTCAATTTCTTTAACGGTTTAAATAGTGTATCGCTTTGGTGATTTATTTGTTCATTTATTAGCTTACCCAATTCTTTATTTTTAAATATCTCTAATTCTTCATTTACGTTTAGTCAAATAAGTAAATAAGTTTAGTCAAATAAGTAATTTTAAGTAAAATAAAATAAAAATAAAAGTAAAGTTAAAATAATTAAATATTAAAATCTAGGCAGCATTGGGAAGTAGGTAGGTTATATAAACAGAAAGGTAGGACTCCGTAGTTCTAGTTGATCAGTTCTTGTTGAAGATGGGTGACGCCCGAAACCGGTCTAAGAACTTCAGCAGCAGGGTACGAGATAAGACGGATTACTATAATTTTAATATTAATGATACTAACCTCTGTGGTAATGAAAAAATGCATGAATTTATATATATATATATCCAGTAGGACTCAAAAACGGCCGAGCTCCCAGTCAATATACGAGCCATGACTGGGCTTTGTTAATATTACTACAAATTCTAATATTATTAACTTCAGAGGCAATAACTCATTAACTATTTATATATTATTTTAATCCTAATTAGTTAAAATTCAAATTTATTGGAATATACTACAGTTTTTTTTAACAACAATTAAATAACAACGCAAGTATACCAGTATTTTTAACAAATAAAACTGTCAAATTAAATATTCTTATTATTTTTTTCAGCTGAAGGTTTCATAATTATTAAATGATATAAGTTATAATTACATGATAAAGCTCAGGCAGGCTACTAATGTTATTGTAAAGGTCTGTGTGATATGGGATATGTGTAATTTACAAGTAAGCTCGTCGTGTTACAGTAGTAACACAGAGTTTCCAATTTATATCATTTAAATAAAAAACAATAAATAATAATTGGATTACTTTGACTAGAAAATTTCGCTCAGTATAGACAATGTAGACAGTAAAAACAGGTTAACTGACTGTCATTACAGTGATGTGTAATTCATAAAAGACTGCACACAAAGTAAACTTAGTATTGAGAATTGTTTTGTATGAATAAGCAAAGCTGCTGAGACAGCCGCTGAGTCATACCAGTTTTTTTGTTTTTTTTTTTTTTGTATTTTTAGATTGGTTTGAAAGATTCTCCTGCCCGTCCAATCACAAGTAATTTGAGATAATTGTACGCGGTAATTGAGACCTTGATGGGAGATTAGGCGCTCAGTTTGGCGAAGATGTTTGACCTTGAACATCACCCCCCACCCCTCTCGCCCATCCTCTCACCGGTCTCGACTCTTAACACACACACACAACGCCAGGCTAATTGGTCCTTTCGTCCATCTCTGATGATTTCCCTCGAGGATTACCTTCTATTCCTTTTGGGCAAGCTTATAAATTCATTATTCAGTGTTTATAATTGTACCAAAATCATGAAACCATTAAAGATAAACTTACAAATATATTCTCATGAATAAGTCGCAACCATTCACTAATGTTTGACAACTTTTACTTATTTCAGAAAATGCAACATCATTCTTGCTAATATTAATTTTGCTTAACTACATCTTGGTATACAGCATACAAAATAAATTGCTTTAGTCTCACTCAAGTATACTGCTCTTGTTAGGACAAACAATTGAAACTCCTCAGAACTCAAATTTGTTCCTTCAAATGTTGATGAATTATTTTACACACATTTATAAACAATCTAAATTACAACGTCAGTTCTAATAAAATTATACTAAAGTAATACCAGGACTCAGTGAGTTCTCAAAGTTCAAATCAATCATATACCAACATTTCAGTGTTTAATTAAAACCTTTTCTTACAAGGGGAAGTAAAAATCATTGAATAAAAAAAATTATAAACATTAGAATTATCCTGGAATAACTATTATTAAATATCATAATTTATCAGTTCATAATTGTGAGTTCGTTTTGCAAAGCTCATCATAAGTTCATAGTGCCAATGTAAGTTTCAAATGTCATCATCAGTTCATAAAACCAAGGTACGAGTAGTTTACCAAATATCATCATCATAAGGTTATAATATTGACTTCGTTTGGCAAATATCATCATCGGTTCATAATTTCTAGTTCATTTTTCAAAGCTCATCATAAGTTTATGTTACCAAGACGGTTTACCAAATATCATCATCGGTTCGCAATATCGAGTTATGGTACCATGGCGGTTTAGTAAATATCATTGGATCATGACGCCAGTTTAAGTATTCAAAGATCATCATCAGTTATAGAACCAAGTTAGTGTGCCAAATGTCAACATCACTTGAGTTTACAAGACCGATTGTAAAAAACAGAGAGCTTCTTCGCAGCTATTGCAGGTTGAAGCTTGAAACACAAGCTACTCTTAAGTGGAAAATTTGACTCTTCATATTCTCGTGGCTTTATAATTGAATAGATTTATTACTTAAATGATAAATGGGGTGCCAGGTTAGCTCAGTGGTTAACGTACTCGCCTCTGAATTGATAGCACCGGCGTTCGATCCCCACCTGGCCGTCGATTTGTTCACTCGAGAGGTGGATAATTCTGAGCACGTCGTCCCTCGTGCTAAACGAGTACGTTAAGGACGTTAAACCGTCGGTCCCGAGCCTGTACGATGTCAGGTACTCCTTAAAGATTCCTACTCTAAATATACATGAGTTAGATAAAATTTAGAACGCCCACTTTAGAATCAATCTTCATTGTGTGGTGTCACAAAGGGCCAATGCTCGGCCTACGTGTGTTCCTTGTGGTACTGCCACGGCAACCTAAACTAACCTTATTCATAAATAAAGTTAAATGACTACGTTAAAGTTAAATAAATTAAATTAAATGACTACGATAAACAAATAATGTTCATTTCATCTATATTATTTTTTGCAAAAAAGATAACTTCATAGATAAAAATAAATTATACATCTGAAAAAACAGGACCGAGTCCTTGACAGGTTACTGTTTTACGATAATTGCATTGGAATAATAACTCTAATGTTCACTTTATCACTCTGCTTTTGTGCGTCTGAGCAGGCCCCATTAAAGAGAATCTCCATTAAGCATGCAGAAGAGAACAATTAGCACTGTCATTGTATCATTATAATGAAAAAAAGAGTTGATTGAGGAAGCGTTAAGCTAGAAATTTCCCCTTTTCAAAGATATTCTAAGTTTTAATTAAGTGTCCTCACTTGTCTTGGACATCAACAAGAAGAGTACTTTAATAAATCGCTCCGATCTTATCGTATCTTATAATCGTTGTTTATTTTTTTTTTATTCTTATGCCAATGATAAAGCTGTAATTTATTTGTTTTCCTTTAGGTTATTCATAGAATGTTGAGTAAGAAATACAGAGTTGCAAAATGCAAAAAAAAAATACGGAAAGTATCAATTTTAATTATTATTATTTTAGCATAAAAAATGTAGCTTGGGAAAACAAGCTGCTTTACTTTGATAGCTCATATTAGCATCTTAATACTACTATGAACTTATAGTAGGCTTTGCAAAACGAACTCGGTATACGAACTCATCATGATATTTGGTAAAACCATTTGGTTATATAAACTGATGATGAGCATTGACAACTTGTATTGATACCATGAATCAATTTTGAGATTTGTTAAGCCTTACTGTGATCATGGACTAGTGATGATCATTGCAAAACTAAACTCGATATACGAACTGATGATGAGCATTGACAACTTGTATTGACACCATGAATTAATTTCGAGATTTGTTAAGCCTTACTGTGATCATGGACTGGTGATGACCATTGCAAAAATAAACTCGATATACGAACTGATGATGAGCATTGACAACTTGTATTGACACCATGAATCAATTTTGAGATTTGTTAAGCCTTACTGTGATCATGGACTAGTGATGATCATTGCAAAACTAAACTCGATATACGAACTGATGATGAGCATTGACAACTTGTATTGACACCATGAATTAATTTTAGATTTGTTAAGCCTTACTGTGATCATGGACTGTGATGATCATTGCAAAACTAAACTCGATATACGAACTGATGATGAGCATTGACAACTTGTATTGACACCATGAATTAATTTTAGATTTGTTAAGCCTTACTGTGATCATGGACTGGTGATGATCATTCAAAACTAAACTCGATATACGAACTGATGATGAGCATTGACAACTTGTATTGACACCATGAATTAATTTTAAGATTTGTTAAGCCTTACTGTGATCATGGACTGGTGATGAATCATTGCAAAACTAAACTCGATATACGAATGATGATGAGCATTGACAACTTGTATTGACACCATGAATTAATTTTAGATTTTTTAAGCCTTACTGTGATCATGGACTGTGATGACATTGGCAAAACTAAACTCGTATATGAACTGATGATGAGCATTGACAACTTGTATTGACACCATGAATTAATTTGAGGTTTGTAAGCCTTACTGTGATCATGGACTAGTGATGATCATTTGGCAAAACTAAACTCGTATATAGAACTGATGATGAGCATTGACAACTTGTATTGATACCATGAATCAATTTTGAGATTTGTTAAGCCTTACTGTGATCATGGACTAGTGATGATCATTGCAAAACTAAACTCGATATACGAACTGATGATGAGCATTGACAACTTGTATTGACACCATGAATTAATTTCGAGATTTGTTAAGCCTTACTGTGATCATGGACTGGTGATGACCATTGCAAAAATAAACTCGATATACGAACTGATGATGAGCATTGACAACTTGTATTGACACCATGAATCAATTTTGAGATTTGTTAAGCCTTACTGTGATCATGGACTAGTGATGATCATTGCAAAACTAAACTCGATATACGAACTGATGATGAGCATTGACAACTTGTATTGACACCATGAATTAATTTTGAGATTTGTTAAGCCTTACTGTGATCATGGACTAGTGATGATCATTGCAAAACTAAACTCGATATACGAACTGATGATGAGCATTGACAACTTGTATTGACACCATGAATTAATTTTGAGATTTGTTAAGCCTTACTGTGATCATGGACTGGTGATGATCATTGCAAAACTAAACTCGATATACGAACTGATGATGAGCATTGACAACTTGTATTGACACCATGAATTAATTTTAAGATTTGTTAAGCCTTACTGTGATCATGGACTGGTGATGATCATTGCAAAACTAAACTCGATATACGAACTGATGATGAGCATTGACAACTTGTATTGACACCATGAATTAATTTTAAGATTTGTTAAGCCTTACTGTGATCATGGACTGGTGATGATCATTGCAAAACTAAACTCGATATACGAACTGATGATGAGCATTGACAACTTGTATTGACACCATGAATTAATTTTGAGATTTGTTAAGCCTTACTGTGATCATGGACTAGTGATGATCATTGCAAAACTAAACTCGATATACGAACTGATGATGAGCATTGACAACTTGTATTGACACCATGAATTAATTTTAAGATTTGTTAAGCCTTACTGTGATCATGGACTAGTGATGATCATTGCAAAACTAAACTCGATATACGAACTGATGATGAGCATTGACAACTTGTATTGACACCATGAATTAATTTCGAGATTTGTTAAGCCTTACTGTGATCATGGACTGGTGATGACCATTGCAAAAATAAACTCGATATAGAACTGATGATGAGCATTGACAACTTGTATTGAACCATGAATAATTGAGATTTTAAGCCTTACTGTGATCATGGACTAGTGATGATCATTGCAAAACTAAACTCGATATACGAACTGATGATGAGCATTGACAACTTGTATTGACACATGAATTAATTTTAGATTTGTTAAGCCTTACTGTGATCATGGACTAGTGATGATCATTGCAAAACTAAACTATACGATGATGATGAGCATTGACAACTTGTATTGACACCATGATTAATTGAGATTTGTTAAGCCTTACTGTGATCATGGACTGGTGATGACCATTGCAAAAATAAACTCGATATAGAACTGATGATGAGCATGACAACTTGTATTGAACCATGAATAATTTTAGATTTGTTAAGCCTTACTGTGATCATGGACTGTGATGATCATTGCAAAACTAAACTCGATATAGATGATGATGAGCATTGACAACTTGTATTGACACCATGAATTAATTTTAGATTTGTTAAGCCTTACTGTGATCATGGACTGTGATGATCATTGCAAAACTAAACTCGATATACGAACTGATGAGAGCATTGACAACTTGTATTGACACCATGAATTAATTTTAGATGTTAGCCTTACTGTGATCATGGACTGGTGATGACATTGCAAATAAACTCGATATACGAACTGATGATGAGCATTGACAACTTGTATTGACACCATGAATATTTTAAGATTTGTTAAGCCTTACTGTGATCATGGACTGGTGATGATCATTGCAAAACTAAACTCGATATAGAACTGATGATGAGCATTGACAACTTGTATTGACACCATGAATTAATTTTAGATTTTTTAGCCTTACTGTGATCATGGACTGGTGATGACATTGCAAATAAACTCGATATAGAACTGATGATGAGCATTGACAACTTGTATTGACACCATGAATTAATTTTAGATTTTAAGCCTTACTGTGATCATGGACTGTGATGATCATTGCAAAACTAAATCGATATACGAACTGATGATGAGCATTGACAACTTGTATTGACACCATGAATTAATTTTAAGATTTGTTAAGCCTTACTGTGATCATGGACTGTGATGATCATTGCAAAACTAAACTCGATATACGAACTGATGTGAGCATTGACAACTTGTATTGACACCATGAATTAATTTGAGATTTGTTAAGCCTTACTGTGATCATGGACTGGTGATGACCATTGCAAAAATAAACTCGATATAGAATGATGATGAGCATTGACAACTTGTATTGAACCATGAATAATTTTAGATTTGTTAAGCCTTACTGTGATCATGGACTAGTATGATCATTGCAAAACTAAACTCGATATACGAACTGATGATGAGCATTGACAACTTGTATTGACACCATGAATTAATTTTGAGATTTGTTAAGCCTTACTGTGATCATGGATGTGATGACATTGCAAAATAAACTCGATATAGAACTGATGATGAGCATTGACAACTTGTATTGACACCATGAATTAATTTTGAGATTTTTAAGCCTTACTGTGATCATGGACTGGTGATGACCATTGCAAAAATAAACTCGATATACGAACTGATGATGAGCATTGACAATTGTATTGACACCATGAATTAATTTTAAGATTTTTAAGCCTTCTGTGATCATGGACTGGTGATGACATTGCAAAATAAACTCGATATATGAACTGATGATGACATTGACAACTTGTATTGACACCATGAATTAATTTTAAGATTTTTAAGCCTTACTGTGATCATGGACTGGTGATGACATTGCAAAATAAACTCGATATAGAACTGATGATGAGCATTGACAACTTGTATTGACACCATGAATTAATTTTAAGATTTGTTAACCTTACTTGATCATGGACTGGTGATGATCATTGCAAAACTAAACTCGATATACGAACTGATGATGAGCATTGACAACTTGTATTGACACCATGAATTAATTTTAAGATTTGTTAAGCCTTACTGTGATCATGGACTGGTGATGATCATTGCAAAACTAAACTCGATATACGAACTGATGATGAGCATTGACAACTTGTATTGACACCATGAATTAATTTTAGATTTTTAAGCCTTACTGTGATCATGGACTGGTGATGATCATTGCAAAAATAAACTCGATATACGAACTGATGATGAGCATTGACAACTTGTATTGACACCATGAATTAATTTTGAGATTTGTTAAGCCTTACTGTGATCATGGACTAGTGATGATCATTGCAAAACTAAACTCGATATACGAACTGATGATGAGCATTGACAACTTGTATTGACACCATGAATTAATTTTAAGATTTGTTAAGCCTTACTGTGATCATGGACTAGTGATGATCATTGCAAAACTAAACTCGATATACGAACTGATGATGAGCATTGACAACTTGTATTGACACCATGAATTAATTTCGAGATTTGTTAAGCCTTACTGTGATCATGGACTGGTGATGACCATTGCAAAAATAAACTCGATATATGAACTGATGATGAGCATTGACAACTTGTATTGATACCATGAATCAATTTTGAGATTTGTTAAGCCTTACTGTGATCATGGACTAGTGATGATCATTGCAAAACTAAACTCGATATACGAACTGATGATGAGCATTGACAACTTGTATTGACACCATGAATTAATTTTGAGATTTGTTAAGCCTTACTGTGATCATGGACTAGTGATGATCATTGCAAAACTAAACTCGATATACGAACTGATGATGAGCATTGACAACTTGTATTGACACCATGAATTAATTTTGAGATTTGTTAAGCCTTACTGTGATCATGGACTGGTGATGACCATTGCAAAAATAAACTCGATATACGAACTGATGATGAGCATTGACAACTTGTATTGACACCATGAATTAATTTTAAGATTTGTTAAGCCTTACTGTGATCATGGACTGGTGATGATCATTGCAAAACTAAACTCGATATATGAACTGATGATGAGCATTGACAACTTGTATTGACACCATGAATTAATTTTAAGATTTGTTAAGCCTTACTGTGATCATGGACTGGTGATGATCATTGCAAAACTAAACTCGATATACGAACTGATGATGAGCATTGACAACTTGTATTGACACCATGAATTAATTTTAAGATTTGTTAAGCCTTACTGTGATCATGGACTGGTGATGATCATTGCAAAACTAAACTCGATATACGAACTGATGATGAGCATTGACAACTTGTATTGACACCATGAATTAATTTTAAGATTTGTTAAGCCTTACTGTGATCATGGACTGGTGATGATCATTGCAAAACTAAACTCGATATACGAACTGATGATGAGCATTGACAACTTGTATTGACACCATGAATTAATTTTGAGATTTTTTAAGCCTTACTGTGATCATGGACTGGTGATGACCATTGCAAAAATAAACTCGATATATGAACTGATGATGAGCATTGACAACTTGTATTGACACCATGAATTAATTTTGAGATTTTTTAAGCCTTACTGTGATCATGGACTAGTGATGATCATTGCAAAACTAAACTCGATATACGAACTGATGATGAGCATTGACAACTTGTATTGACACCATGAATTAATTTTAAGATTTGTTAAGCCTTACTGTGATCATGGACTAGTGATGATCATTGCAAAACTAAACTCGATATACGAACTGATGATGAGCATTGACAACTTGTATTGACACCATGAATTAATTTCGAGATTTGTTAAGCCTTACTGTGATCATGGACTGGTGATGACCATTGCAAAAATAAACTCGATATATGAACTGATGATGAGCATTGACAACTTGTATTGATACCATGAATCAATTTTGAGATTTGTTAAGCCTTACTGTGATCATGGACTAGTGATGATCATTGCAAAACTAAACTCGATATACGAACTGATGATGAGCATTGACAACTTGTATTGACACCATGAATTAATTTTGAGATTTGTTAAGCCTTACTGTGATCATGGACTAGTGATGATCATTGCAAAACTAAACTCGATATACGAACTGATGATGAGCATTGACAACTTGTATTGACACCATGAATTAATTTTGAGATTTGTTAAGCCTTACTGTGATCATGGACTGGTGATGACCATTGCAAAAATAAACTCGATATACGAACTGATGATGAGCATTGACAACTTGTATTGACACCATGAATTAATTTTAAGATTTGTTAAGCCTTACTGTGATCATGGACTGGTGATGATCATTGCAAAACTAAACTCGATATATGAACTGATGATGAGCATTGACAACTTGTATTGACACCATGAATTAATTTTAAGATTTGTTAAGCCTTACTGTGATCATGGACTGGTGATGATCATTGCAAAACTAAACTCGATATACGAACTGATGATGAGCATTGACAACTTGTATTGACACCATGAATTAATTTTAAGATTTGTTAAGCCTTACTGTGATCATGGACTGGTGATGATCATTGCAAAACTAAACTCGATATACGAACTGATGATGAGCATTGACAACTTGTATTGACACCATGAATTAATTTTAAGATTTGTTAAGCCTTACTGTGATCATGGACTGGTGATGATCATTGCAAAACTAAACTCGATATACGAACTGATGATGAGCATTGACAACTTGTATTGACACCATGAATTAATTTTGAGATTTGTTAAGCCTTACTGTGATCATGGACTAGTGATGATCATTGCAAAACTAAACTCGATATACGAACTGATGATGAGCATTGACAACTTGTATTGACACCATGAATTAATTTTAAGATTTGTTAAGCCTTACTGTGATCATGGACTAGTGATGATCATTGCAAAACTAAACTCGATATACGAACTGATGATGAGCATTGACAACTTGTATTGACACCATGAATTAATTTCGAGATTTGTTAAGCCTTACTGTGATCATGGACTGGTGATGACCATTGCAAAAATAAACTCGATATATGAACTGATGATGAGCATTGACAACTTGTATTGACACCATGAATTAATTTTGAGATTTTTTAAGCCTTACTGTGATCATGGACTGGTGATGATCATTGCAAAACTAAACTCGATATACGAACTGATGATGAGCATTGACAATTTGTATTGACACCATGAATTAATTTTGAGATTTTTTAAGCCTTACTGTGATCATGGACTGGTGATGACCATTGCAAAAATAAACTCGATATATGAACTGATGATGAGCATTGACAACTTGTATTGACACCATGAATTAATTTTGAGATTTTTTAAGCCTTACTGTGATCATGGACTGGTGATGACCATTGCAAAAATAAACTCGATATATGAACTGATGATGAGCATTGACAACTTGTATTGACACCATGAATTAATTTTGAGATTTGTTAAGCCTTACTTTGATCATGGACTGGTGATGATCATTGCAAAACTAAACTCGATATACGAACTGATGATGAGTTTGACAAATCATCTTATCATAAACTGTTGATCACCTTTATAAAACCAACTTCCTATTATGATCTGATGATGTTCTTTTTCAAAACACATGGTAGTATGAGCTGCTAATGATCGTTAACATAACAGTTAGTATTAGGAACTGATGATTATTTTTATATAAGCATTCTGATGCATATTATAGACTACTAGTTGGTGCATACAAACCATTTGAATACAATAGTCTGATGATGATTTTTTTACAAATCAAATATTACCATAAACTGATAATGAGTAATTGATAAGCCAATAATCCACCATAAACTGGTGATGAATCTATTACAGATGGAGGTGACACCCATGAACTGACTATTCATCCATCGAAAACTAACTTGCACCATGAACTGACTATTCATCCATCGAAAACTAACTTGCACCATGAACTGACTATTCATCCATCGAAAACTAACTTGCACCATGAACTGACTATTCATCCATCGAAAACTAACTTGCACCATGAACTGACTATTCATCCATCGAAAACTAACTTGCACCATGAACTGACTATTCATCCATCGAAAACTAACTTGCACCATGAATGACTATTCATCCATCGAAAACTAACTTGCACCATGAACTGACTATTCATCATCGAAAACTAACTTGCACCATGAACTGACTATTCATCCATCGAAAACTAACTTGCACCATGAACTGACTATTCATCCATCGAAAACTAACTTGCACCATGAACTGATGTTCCCATGAATAGAACCAAGTCATGTACTACCATATGAGTACTACCATGTACTCATCTAGCTTTCTATTAACAAAGTATAGTTCGTGTTTAATAGCTACATCCATTTTTAAATCAAATAAGGTTACCGTGTATATTCTAAATTTAACAGTAATAAACATTTTACTTTTTATCAAAGTCTATTTTTTGTAAATTAGGGTTCCATAATGGACATTTGTCATTGTACAGGCCCAAAACCTATTTCTTTCAAGTTCCGCTGATGTTACAAAAAAACAAAAAAAAAACAAAACAAAACAGGGTTGATTGGAAGATTTTTGTTTCCAGTGACTCTTTTCAATGCTGTTTTATGATCAATCACTGATCCATTTGTAAACTGATTCTAAAGGTGGTATCACAAAGAACGCTGTTTAGCATTTATGTGTTCTTGTGTGTGTGTGGGGGGGGGGTAACCACAGCAAGTTACCTTAACCTATGAGGAAATTATTGGTATCTGATCAAGAAGGGCGCTCATATTGTTCTAAAGAATACATGACTATATGTGTTCTTGTGTGTGTGTGTGGTGTGGGGGGGGGGGGGGTTACCACAGCAAGTTAACCTTAACCTATGAGGAAATTATTGGTATCTGATCAGAGAAGGGCGCTCATATTTGTTCTAAAGAATACATGACTACATGTGTTCTTGTGTGTGTGTGTGGGGGGGGGGGGGGGCTACCACAGCCGTTGACCTTAACCTATGAGGAAATTATTGGTATCTGATCAGAGAAGGGCGCTCATATTTGTTCTAAAGAATACATGACTATATGTGTTCTTGTGTGTGTGTGTGTGTGTGAGAGAGGGGGGGGTAACCTTAACCTATGAGGAAATTATTGGTATCTGATCAGAGAAGGGCGCTCATATTTGTTCTAAAGAATACATGACTACATGTGTTCTTGTGTGTGTGTGTGGTGGGGGGGGGGGGGGGCTACCACAGCGCGTTGACCCTAACCTATGAGGAAATTATTGGTATCTGATCAGAGAAGGGCGCTCATATTTGTTCTAAAGAATACATGACTACATGTGTTCTTGTGTGTGTGTGTGTGTGTGGTGAGGGGGGGGGGTAAACCTATAACCTATGAGGAAATTATTGGTATCTGATCAGAGAAGGGCGCTCATATTTGTTCTAAAGAATACATGACTACATGTGTTCTTGTGTGTGTGTGTGTGTGTGTGTGGGGGGGGGGGGGGGTTACCACAGCAAGTTAACCTTAACCTATGAGGAAATTATTGGTATCTGATCAGAGAAGGGCGCTCATATTTGTTCTAAAGAATACATGACTACATGTGTTCTTGTGTGTGTGTGGGGGGGGGGGGGGGGCTACCACAGCGCGTTGACCTTAACCTATGAGGAAATTATTGGTATCTGATCAGAGAAGGGCGCTCATATTTGTTCTAAAGAATACATGACTACATGTGTTCTTGTGTGTGTGTGCGGGGGGGGGGGGGTTACCACAGCAAGTTAACCTTAACCTATGAGGAAATTATTGGTATCTGATCAGAGAAGGGCGCTCATATTTGTTCTAAAGAATACATGACTATATGTGTTCTTGTGTGTGTGTGTGTGTGTGTGTGTGTGCGGGGGGGGGGGGGTTACCACAGCAAGTTAACCTTAACCTATGAGGAAATTATTGGTATCTGATCAGAGAAGGGCGCTCATATTTGTTCTAAAGAATACATGACTACATGTGTTCCGGCGGGCGTATCTTACTGGCACAAATAAGACATAACAAATTCAGAGTAAAAAGGTCAAATTCCATTCCATAACTTAGCTGAAAGGATGAGAAGACTGGGAGATAGAGTTACTTCATTTTCCTAAGTTCCAAGTATAGAAGTTAGAATACGGAGGATATGCGATATCTCTGTCACCCACTGGTTGACGCAGGTTTTTTCAGGGCATGGTTATACTAAAATATAATAACTAAAAATAGTTATAATAATTGTAAGTTTCTTCTTAGATTAATAGAATAATTAATTGAAATCATTCATTTTTGAATAGGGTTCTCATAATTCCAATATTGACTTAAAAGTATATTATTCAGTAAAAAATTATTTAATTTTTTTTTAAAAGATAAACCATCAATTTATTCTTGGTCACGACTTGAAAATGATATTTATTCTTCTTATAATAATAATAATGTGAAATCAAAGCTACGTGTTTGGTAATATCAAAAGATGTGGAATATTATGTTAATTATTGTTTCAAATGTTCAACATGGGAATGTATTTCAGCCTTGTTATTCCATTTAAAACGGTAGCAGAGTATAATGGAAACACTTTATTCTTGTTTGTTTGAAACTGTTGGATTACAAATAAAAGGCTGTCTCAGATATACACTGGAAATCTTAGGATGACATTTACTGCTGTCGTTGTCTTCGAATTATATTATACAAAATAATAAATCAGTTTGCTAGGGTAGAATTTAACTCACGAGCTAAGCAAGCAGTTAATGTGTGGTATATATTATGTATATCATTTATATAGGTGTGTTCTCTAATCGGGGTTCGGTCAATTTTCCAGGATAAAAAATCAAACTCTCGTTGCAAACGTTTCGGTTTTATTTAGAACCTTTTTCATCGGCAGAAGTAAGAATTTTTTAACTAAGAAAATTAAATTTACATTATTTAAAGGAACAACAATGTAAATTTAATTTTCTTAGTTAAAAAATTCTTACTTCTGCCTATGAAAAAGGTTTTAAATAAAACCGAAACGTTGGCAACAAGAGTTTGATTTTTTATCCTGGAAAATTGACCGAACCCCGATTAGAGAACACACCTATCTAACGGTCGATATATTATTGAATCTGTTATATATCATATATATATATATTTGTAAAATTTGGGAGTGTCCTTCATTCATGTGGGTTCCCACTTAATTAATATTCTCCAACGTTTGTATGAAGGAAAGAAGAAGGTATGCAGAAACCTCGAAACACTGATGAAGAAAATGACATCAGTGAAATACGGTCAGTTATTCAATGAAATATATATATATATATATATATATATAATATCACTTTTTCGTTGGAAATACTATCCAAAACGGACAAACGGACAAAAAGAAACATAGAGAAATTAAAAGCACACACTTACAGTCTCTAATTTTCGGTTTCAACCGTCTTCAGGAGAGAAAAGAGAGGGAAACAATATAAGAGAGATAAGAGACGCGTTTTAAACACTCAGTGTTCAATTATATGAGGCACATCTGCCTCAGAAAGAGTGTTCGATGATTAAGGAGTTAACAGACGCTGTTTGAAAAAAAGATCAATCAATTGATTGTTTGAAATTGTTATCAATTTCATCAAACAAATACAAACAATTGGAATTTTAAAAAAAAATTGAAACAATTTAAACAATTGAATTCTTTTTTATAATTAAAAATTGATTTTGTTTTCAAATAGTGTCTGTTAACTCCTCAATCACTAAACACTCCTACTAAGGTAGATAGATGTGCTTGATGATGTGTGATGTGATGATGTTCGAAACGTGTAGTATAAAAAAAGCTTCTTTTTTATGTGTAGAACTTTGATTTATCTATTTACCCCAGTATTTATGTTTAACACTTGCATAATCTAATAGAGTTTGAAATATGCTGATCAAACCTGATAATACGAGTATCTTCTTCTTTCACAGCCTCTTTAATTTTTCAACAAGATTTAAGTTTATGTTTACAAAAGAAATAGTATACGACCTTTAATATAATACAACTACAATAGAATCTCCTACTTGTTAATTTTACTCTAGATATTAGTGTGAATGTAACTGATTAAATACTGACTTGTTTTAATTGAGTTATGTTTTAATTATTAAAACATAATTATAATTCAAGATTTCTGGTATGAAAATGTACGTCAATACTCTAATTATATGTTTTGACGTATAAAGATTAACTGAAATGTTATTTGTATTCGATAGAATTATTCTAATGATGAATGACTCAAACTGTTATTAAAGTGTCATAGTTTAGCATATTGGCTGGCTAATTATTATGCTTCTGGGATTATTTTAATTCAGTATGAACTGTTTTACATTATGCCCTTGAAATCAGTTTTAGTATAATACTGAAATAATATATTACAAGAATGATCTCAACCAAGTTTACTTTACTATAAGTATAGTGATCATGAAAAAAAAAATTCGATTTCGAGATTTTAACGGGATTACTTGTTACAAAAAGTATTAAGTCTCTACACAAAAAAGTTTATTACAAAAAACTAAACAACGCGTTTCAAACACTTGATGTTCTTCTTCAGGTTATATCTAGAAAAACATATATATGCATTTAAGAACTTTGGGAACATAGGGGCAAATTAATTAAAATGAATACATCTGACACTATTGAGTGATAACGGAAATAATCACTCAATAGTGTCAGATGTATTCATTTTAATTAATTTGCCCCTATGTTCCCAAAGCTTTTAAATGCATATATATTTTTTTCTAGATGTAACCTGAAGAAGAACATCAAATGTTTCAAACTCGTTGTTTAGTTTCTTGTAATAAACTTTTTTGTTTGGAGACAATACTTTTCCTAACATGAGTAAATACTACACTATAACAGATTGCACAGTTAAGGAATTACTTGTGTTTTGAGGTACCTAAATTCCTTTTATGACGACTTTCTAATGAGGTCTGAGTGTTTGTGTGTGGGTGTATATTCAAAAGATTATGGGGACGCTACAATCAGCGATGGATCAAATTAATATTTTAAAAGAAAATAGATCTCATAGTGTAGATTAAACCTATTGTTTGAGAGCAATTGTCTATGATGGAAAAGTCACTTTTTTTTGCCAAAATATGTTTTTAGACATTTTTTTCTCATAAACTAACCCTTGATTTTTTAAATTTTGGTGTTATCATAGAAGCGACAAAAAAAATCCTCAGATTTTTATAACAACTGAATATATATATATATATATATCTCGTAACTTAGCGGACTTCTTCTATATTTTATAGTAAATAAAATATACATTTACTATACTATATATATATATATTTAATAAAATTTAAAAATTTTGACTGATGGTTAAATCTGAAAACTTGTGAGCAGGATGCAACCCATACCGTTTTACCGATCAAAATTAAATTATACCTAAAAATAGAGCATTATGTAGAGGAATGGGTTGAAATGGTTTTTTTTTTTAATCACATTAACCAAAGGGGCGTTATACTGTAGTACATTTTCTTTTCTTTTTGTTTTCAGAAAATGTTTGAAAGAAAATTAAAAATTCTGTAGTGGTCTACACTCAACTTTACTGTGTCGCCGCACCATCATACTATGGTAAGTACAAAATGTGTCTTTTCAACACAACCTTTCTGATATTATTCAAATTGAATCCTTCCTCTCGCATAATGAAATACTAAGCTTATTAGTTTTATTGTTAATTCTGTCTTCACTAATGTTCCTGCTAACGATTTATTTAAATTATTGCTGGAGTAGTAAAGAAGTAGGAGTCTTAATTTATCTGTGTCTATCCCTGCAATTATCAACCTTATCACACTTAGTGTTTTAAGTTCTTGCTTTAACCTTTAATTATAAATATTACGTGAAAAAGTTTGAATTTACCTTGTAAAAATATAATTTGGTTCATTAGTTGTGCAATCCGTAATTGTGTGGTATTTACTCATTCTGAGGTAAAATGGATAAACCAACAATTGAGTTTTAGAGTCAGTTACAAAACAAATGGTAATTTAAAATCCTTGTTAACCTCTAAATCGAGTTTTTATCCCAGTTCATTGAGTGGAGTATATAAGCTGTCCTGTAACAATTGTCAATGTTTTTACATTGGCATAACTGTACGCTCCTTTGAGAAAAGAACCCGGGAATACTTGCAAAGGAAAAATGACAATAAGAATAATAAAGACTTTTTTTCACATTTTGCGAAACAACTTGTCACACAAAATCACAGCTTTGATCCAAACTTGAACCTTACCATCCTACATGTGAATAGAAAGTTTAAAGAAATTTGTAATTTGGAAGCTTTTCAAATAAACAAGGCCGTCATTAATAATCCTTCTGCCTCTCTATGACTTAATGATCAAATTCCAGGGAGTCCAAAATTTCTTAAGCTGTTCCTAGAATCACAAAGAATAAATTAAAAAATAAATGTAAAAAAAATAAAAAAAAAAGTTTATTTCCTCTAAATTATTGGTTCTGGCCTTCTCTATTTCAGTTAACGGTTTTCAAGCATACCTGAAGCCTTTGTCACCTTATCTCCTATATGCCTGCCTATTCCCACTCTTTCGCAACGGATCTGTTTCCTACTAGTTGTTTTCACTTGACCAACCCGTCAGTACCACATCCTTGGGTATGTCTTGAATTCTCTTAATTGAATTTTATTATTTCACTCTAATTTTTGTAACTAATTAGATATAATTTGTATTATAGTGTCTTCCTGATGATGAACACAAAGTGTTCGAAACGCGTTGAATAAAACTTCATTTGTGTGGAGACTTTTGTTGGTTTATCCATTTTACCTCAGAATGTATAATTTGGTTATAATATTTAAGCCTGCAATCCTGACAAGGAATAGAATACACACACTCATCGAGTGCCTTACTGGGCAACTCTTTATAGCTACATTATTCTTGAACACAGTAGTAATAGAGAACTACTTTAAAGAGGTTGGAGTGCCAACTAGTGTGCGACTAAAAGAGAGTACGAATAATGTAGCAGGGCATAAAGGTTCTTTCTCTTTGTGCTTCATTATTTACGTTTATTTTCACTTACGTTACCTAAGTTTCTTTATATTATAAAAGGATTCGGGATTCTTTAATATAGCAGCAAGTGAGTAGGTTAGGTTGCAGTAGCAGTTCCACAAGGGAACACACGTAGGCCGAGCATTGGCCCTTTGTGATACCACACAATGAAGATTGATTCTACAGTAGGAGTACTAAATTTTGCCTAACTCAAATGTATTTAGAGTAGGGATCTTTAACGAGTACCTGACATCTTACAGGCTCAGGACCGACGGTTTAACGACCGTCCTTCTCCGAGGGACGACCTGCTCAGATTTATTCACCTCCCGCGTGAATAAATCGAGGGCCAGGTGAGGATCGAACCCCGGTCCTATCAGTTCAGAGGCGAGCACGTAACCACTGAGCTAGCCTGGCCCCCTCAGCAAGTGAGTAGTTGGTATCAATTGTTTTGTCAGAAAAACTTCCCAATACAGATACCAAAAGCTCTCATGAACAGAATCCACTTACTAGAAGTGTTATGGGAAGAATAATAATATAAGAAGCCCATGAGTTGGCTTCCTACAAACACAACACACCAAATAATAGCTCTTCCTCTTCAAAAAAACATCCAAAAAGGGCAAAGTTCCTTTACTTTCAGTATCAATCGTGAGTTTTATGCTATGGAGCATATCATTTAAGTTATAATAATAAAAATAATAATAATAATAATAATAGCCATTTTTTATTTCACAAATAATAATTACAGTTGTTAATATAAAGAACATATTCTTTTTTTTTTCAATTGTCAGACTAGGCTCACTTCTGGGCATAGGCCTCTCGCAACTCCATCCACTTTCTCCTTTCTCCAGAGACTCTGAACAGCATCGGTCTCGCTCTTTCTTTAAATTCATCTTCCTATCTTCTTCTTTGTTTTCCCACTTTTCTTCTAGCTTCTCTAGGATACCGT
This sequence comes from Hermatobates lingyangjiaoensis, assembly GCA_026182355.1. NCBI lineage: Eukaryota > Metazoa > Arthropoda > Insecta > Hemiptera > Hermatobatidae > Hermatobates > Hermatobates lingyangjiaoensis. The sequence continues at coordinate 97,600 of JAPFBL010000698.1, forward strand.
TCAGTAATTATTTTTGCCCATCTGCCCTTCTTCATCCTCATGACATGTCCTGCCCACTTTCATTTTAGTGCACAAGCTGTAGTCAAAATATGTTTTATTCCTATTTTTTTATTTATTATTTTACTCCTTAGTTTGTTATGTTTCTTGTTCCCTAATAAACTTCTCTCCATTGCTCTTTTGTGTGGTCCTGAGTTTCCTCATATTCCTTACTGTTGCTCTCCACGTTTGAGTACTATAGGTCAGTGCAGTATCACTAATTGAGCACCATAGGTCAATGCAAGTCTTGTTTTCGCATTTCATGTCGTGGTTTGATTATTTATATATAACAAATGGATTGGAAAACACTATCTACTAAAAAAAAAACTAGCTTATTTATTTTTTATATACAATACGAAACAATAAAAGAGAACAATCACATAACTTGTTTAAACTTGACTCAGTCTGAACTTCTTGGTGACTTCTCTTGAGTCGGTTCTGTGGAGATGAAAGAGAATTTTATCTTGGATCTTCTGAACAGCTGCAGTAGTGAGGACTAGGGTCTCATGTTTTAGCATGCTGAAGACGTTCAAGCCTAAAAGAAACAGATAAATCCTCCAATTATTACATCAACAAGTTAATAAATTTATAAGGATGTAGTAGACAACGTATTTGGGTTTTAGGGTTAGTAACTTCGAATAAGTAGCTGAGTTTCTACTTTCATGAACTCAATATTATATTGTCTACAGCAGAGTTTTCAAACTTTTTTCGACGTAGAACCCTTTTTGGTTCCAGTAACTTTCCCAGGAACCCCAGATTCTAATGATTTCATACAATCATAATATAAATACTTTCATAAGCCTTTTTAAATTGTTTCTATGTTTAAAAACAATTAAAAAAGTAATATTACTGCAATGTGTATTTTTCCAATAAAAATTCAAAACTAAAAGATTTTAATTTTCATATTTTCCACAAGTGCATAACACATAAAACAGAATTACTAGTAATTTTAACACAGAGTTTGTATTGTAATAATTTTTGGCTTTATAGTTGAGAGTTTGATTCTCAAGTTAGCCCCAGCATTAAGTCTACTTCAGTATTTGGTTTCTATAGCAGTTTAAAGGGAAAATCCAGTTTCACATAAGTAGGTAGTGGGAAATGGCAGCAATGTGTAAAGTGCTACTTTGGAATAGCAGGAAATTCGGGAATCAGATAGTTCCAAAAACTGACTAGTGATTCATCCTAAATATGAATAAAATTTTGATCACTTCTACCTATGGGTATATGTAAATATAAACATTATTCGGTTTAATGATTTACAAGAAATATAGAATAAATCCATACCCACAAAAACGAATTTTTAGAAAAATGTTTTTACTAAATGTTTTTCACGGAACCCCAGATAGTCCGTTAAGGAACCACCCCTGGGTTCCGCGGAACCCACTTTGGGAACCTCTGGTCTAAAGAAATGAGTTATGGATGCTAAGTCTAAAGGGAGTGGCGACTGCAAACAAGTCCTGTATCAAAATGATGTAGAATAAATGTAACCGCCTTATAGACAGGGTACCATTATGCACAAAAAATGTGGTGTTTATAAGCCATGATTTGAAAGGGGAACCTATAACTAGCTACATCAGTCAAATTATACCCAATGAAGATCATAAACTACCTATCCAGCTAAATCCATATGGAGATTTATTTTTTATATAAAATAAATGGCTATAAATTATTGACTAAATTATATCATAAAAAGATAGATATGTTTAGGCAAAAAATTAAAAAGAAATTTTGAAATTAAAATGTCCTCACTAATTATTGTTTTTTTTTTAATCTATAATATTAATCCAGTAACAAACTTATTAACCGTTGATAAGAGGGCCAGGTTAGCTCAGTGGTTAACGTATACGCCTCTGGGCCGGTAGTCTGGGGGTTACTTCAAATTTACCTTGTGAGTTTTATGGGTTCAACGAATTTGTCAAACTGAATCAATTTCATTATTTCTATAAGAACATTTAAAAAAACATCTCTTTAATATCTTTGAAAACAGTTATGTAGTATATTAGTTATAACTATTTTGAAAATTTGCGTTAGTTAATTTTCTGGCCTTAAACAATGCTAATCTCTTATTTTTTTCTCTCATTTTGTATTGTTACATTTAAATTATTAACTTTATTACTATGAATAGAAGCTGTACTTGACACCATTCAAACTAGACAATATTTACTATTGCTATAACTAATAAAGTGAACACAGTCAAATTTAAACAAATGACACATATTGATTTAAAATGACTTTTTGCTTCATTCATATGTGTGTATGAATAACATATGGATAAAAGTATATTATATAATAATAATAATATAATATATATATAACATATAATAAAGTGTAATAAAAACCCAAAATGTAAAATGCACTCATAAAACGAAAAAAAAAATCAGGTGGTTTATGACAAGCTCAGTGAATATCTTTATCGTGACAAAGAATACGAGTAACATCCTATAAGTTACCTGGGCATTTATCGCACCCCCTGGAATATCGTTTTGCACCACCAGGGGGTGCGAGCACCTCAAGTTAGGAACCCCTATCTTAGAATATCTATAATTGAAATAACTCACCAAAGACAGGCATTAGGTTCATATGCTTGATCTGATCCGTTGCTACTGTGATATTTCTGGGCATTGTCTCAGTACTGCAACAAAAACAAACATTAAGTCCCTTTTATATCATTTTTATTAATTCTATAAAAAGATTTCAGATAAACACGTGAAATAACAATCAATTATCAAACCACAATATGATATGGGAAAACAAGACTAAGATCTTTCAACCGTAACAAACGGTCTTCGTCAGAGTCAAAAACCTGACTCACACAAAAGAGTTTTTGACTCTGACGAAGACCTCTTGTTATGGTTGAAAGATCTTAATCTTGTTTTCCCATTTTCATTTTGTGGTTTCATCACTTATTAAGTCTATATTCAGTTCCAGGCTAGTGTCCTAGAAGAAAAGAGCATGTTTTAGTTGGTAGTCTAGTTTATCTGGGAGCCCACCACTATGTGTGGGAATGCATTTCACCTCCTTAAAAAAAAAAAAAAAAAAAAAAAAAAAAACATGAATCCTACCTGTCCCAGTGAAGTCATGAAATTGATAAATGATTTAAACGGATTTTTAAATTTATAATGATTATTTTATGTGATTAATGAAGAATTTCATGACCATATCTAGAAATTGGAATACATTTCTATAGTACAGTGTTTTCCAAACTGGGAGGCGTGGACAAGTCTAAAGGTAGCCGCGAAAATTAAGTCACAGTGAACAATTTTCCAAATTACTTTTAAAGTTTTCTGCGTAAAAAAATGATTTTCTGCCTTGGCTGCAATGAAATCCAAATATCGAGCTCGATATAGCTACGAGTAGCTACTCGTATATCGCCACAAACACCAAGATTTGATAAACTTTGTGCTAATAGACAAGCATATCCATCTCATTAAAAACAATAATAAAATACCGTTTTCCATTAGTTTTTAGGAATAAATTTTATAAGATATAAAATATTTGTGTTTTTATTTTATGAAATCTTCAAGAGGGGGGGGGGGGTGCCAAATGATCAGATATTTTTAAGGGAGGCGTAGTAATATCAAGTTTGAAAACCACTGCTGTAGTGTGTCCTAGCTGTTATATATTGTATCACAAAGAGCAATGTGTCTCACAAGCGACGGCTACAACCCAACCTAACTTGAACCGTCCTTCTTCTACTTAGTCAATTATATTTCTGTTTTATAAAACTTTATAACTCCCTATTTTTTCCCCGCAATTTTACAATGGTAAACACTTTAGAAAGCCTGCAACAACTTAATAACAAAAAAAATGAAGCTCTTTCATACAAACATTATTATTGTTGGGGTGATTAATCGGAATCCGACTTTGTTATGATAGCTCTATGGTACGTACCATCAAAAATGTTAATGTTGTTGTATAAAAAGTTGGTACGTTCCATCAAAAATGTTAGGTACGTTCCATTTATACAATGTTGTATAACATGATGGCACATTCCATCAAAAATGTTATGTTATATAAAATGATGGTACGATCCATCAAAAATGTTAAAGTTGTATAAAATGATGGTACGTTCCATCATTGGAACGTATGTTCCATCATTGGTTAATGTTGTTGTATAAAATGATAGTACGTTCCATCAAAAATGTTAATCTTGTTGGATAAAATGATGGTACGTTCCATCAAAAATGTTAATATTGTTGTATAATATAGAGGTATCCGTACCATAAAAGTTTTTCCAATAGATAATGTAAAATAATAATAAATATTTCTTTAATAATAAAAGTTGAAAGATAAATCTAACTTTAGTTTTACATATTTAGTTGTACAAAAAAAATCAATCCGTTAATTATAGCTTGCCTATAATTAACATGGGGGTCAAATAACGAATGAGCAACATCTTACACCCGCGGAATACTAAAAGTCAGAATCTATAAGTTTAGGTGTTTTGTAATAAACTTTTCTTAATGTTGTTTTTAATTAAGGAAAAAGCAGTTACTTTGAGAGTTAACACGTAGTACTATCTAGTGGATGCCGCAGGAATGAACAAATGTCACTGTTAGGACATCTAGTGACAGTTGAGCGAAACACTCGTCAGATGTTTCCTAAATTTAATTACATTCCAGCGGAGAAACCAGGCTTTGTCTATGTGAAAAAGAACAAAAAAAATTGAAAAGGTTTTCCAAATAAAATACTGCTAAACCTCTTTTGTTATTTTAAATTTAAGATATCTAGTCTATTTCGAATAACACGAACATATTAGAATTAAGGAACTGAATTAAACCAATGATATTTATAAAAAAGCGTTTGTATTAATTTATTGTTATATACGTTTCGCGGTAAATCACAGACACAGAACAAAGGAACAAACACACTTACTGTCTCTAATTTTTGGTTAAACCGTCATCAGGAGAGTTGAGATAGGGACACCAACAAGCGCACTTGCGAAGTGATGGTTGGAGACCGTTTATTGTTATATACATATATTAACAGTAGAATAAAACATTAAGTAATTCTAATTAACATTAAATTCTTAGTTTCGCTTATAAAATGATGTACAAATCAATAAAACATTAACAAATCATTAATGAAAAAAAAATCATATGAAATATTGAGTAATAATAATATCACTAAGACTGACTGATGAACGTCAAAATCTAAAGAAATAGAAAATAAATTCTACGCTTTTATACGTTTCTGTTGTCTCAGAGAAAACATAATTGAGATAATAACTGAAATCTAGATATTTTTTAGCCAGATTTTTCGTTTATTACATTTGTAGCCTTAAAGATAATGCTAAAATTGTAAAACTCTAGAATTAGCAGTTTAAGAGAGAAAAATGTTTTCTAAAAACTGGTTTTTGGCAAAAAAAAAAGTGCTTTCCTATCATGCATAATTTCTCCCAAACAATAGGGATCATCTACACCAGGGGTTCTCAACCTTTGTTTACTTGTGGACCCCCTAAAAGCTACTTGTGGACCCCAAAATAAATATCGTTATTTATAAAATAATTTCATTACATCTACAACGCATGCAAAAATACAAAAATGTTTTTAAAACAATAACAAAATATTTATTCATTAACATTTTATAAAGTATCCTGAAATAAATAGTAACAGAATCAATTTTGAATGTACCATAAAGAGAAGAGCAATAGAAACTTTTAAAACATTGGAACATTTTAACAAACTGTCGAGGATATTGGGCCTTATATTTTAATGATGTGTGAATATTATACGGCCAAAGCTTACTACGCTTTGATTTATTTTTGTTTTCCTGATGAATTCATTTAAACTTAACATAGAGCCCTAACCGCGAGTCATGGACCTTCAGAATACTACTTTCCTCATGGACCCCCAGTAATCCTCTGTGGACCCCTGCGGGTCCATGTGGACCACGTTGAGAACCACTGATCTACACTATAGGGCCCATTTTTGTGTAAAATATCAACTTGATCCATCAAAGATTCTGGACCGTAGCGTGGTAACAAGCAATGCTAACATACTCACCCACCCACACGCACACATAGACATAATCATAACAGAGAAAACATCATAAAACGGCTTCTGGGACCTCAAAACATATTATTGCGTCAAAATCTCGAGATACAATTTTTTCACGATCACTGTACTTTACTTATAGTAAAGTAAAAACTACTAAAGGATTGCAATGCAGTAGAATGTTCATTATTTGGTATAACAAAGGGGTCAATATTTAGCCAATGTATGTTCTCTTGTGGGACTGTCACTGCAACCTAACCTAACTACTCAAACTAATCTCTATTGTTCCAGAACATATGTTTCATAAATTTATAATAGAAACACCCTTAAACTTTTTAAGGCATATTTAATATGATGTGCAAGAAGTTTATCAATTACTTCAAAGATCATCTCAAGGAGTTTGCTTATTTCGCCATATGCATACTTTGTGGATTCGGCAAATTATTTAAGTGTAAGGGAGGCTTTGGCATCTTCACTTATTCCAAACACAAAAGTTATTTGTAAATTCTTTGAGAAAAGTGAAGCAAAGGGATTGATCAGTGGACAAGATTCAACTTTATCAGCTTGGAAAGCTTCTGTCAGCTCTAAGATTTCCCACATATTTTAACGAAAATCTAATTATGGCAACATATTTAGACCCGCGATACCAAAGAAATTCTCTGGAAGATGAGCAAGACAACCACAATGAAAAGTTAACCATTGGTTATTTGAAGATATAAATTCAAGAAATAAAAATAAAAACATGTTATTGACTACTTCAGATTCGTCACATTCAGACAGTGAGGAAGAAAACACGGACTTTTTTTATATAATAATATGTAATGTAGTATATATATATATAGTTCACATAGAAAAGAGAAAAACAGATAAAAAAACACACACAAAAAAGACTCACAACGATAATTCGACATTCGTCGCCATCGTATTTATTATAATATTATATTTAATATATTAATATATATAAAACACAAAAAAATTGTTATTGACCTCTTCTATTCTATTCTATGTTTTGTTAATTGAGGGCTAGGTCAAAATAAAAGAAAAAAACTCCTTCCTAGGCCGACGTTTCGATGTATTTGTACATCATCTTCAGGGCTAAAATTAGAGTAAGAATAATAATACATTTACTCAACAAACTCGATTATAAAATTAACCTTTTTATGTATCTGTTGGTCTTTAAAAAAATTTGTGTTAGTTCTCTATGTGATTGTAGTTTGTTTTGGTAAATGTATTATTAGTTCCCCGATGAAAATGTCAACAGAGTACGGAACCTTGTGCGTTCAGATCGACGCTTGACAGTCAGAATGATCGGGAACAGTTGAATTTGAATCACACCTCCGTTCATCACATTTTGACCAATGACATTTTGACCAAAGACAAGTGGTGTTGCATCACGACAACGCGCCTGTCATACTGCCATCTCAATAAACGAGTTTTTGGCCAGTAAAAACATCCTGTTGCTCCTCAGCCTCCTTATTCACCAGACTTGAGTCCTTGTGACTTTTCCTCTTCCCGAATTGAAAAATCACCTCAAGGGAACTCATTTTGGGACACTACAAAACATACAAACTGCTGTAACCGACCAGCTGAAGGCCATTCCAGAATCCGAGTTCCAGCAATGCTACAATGATTGGAAGGACCGTCTCCAGCGCTGTGTGGCTTCCGAAGGGAACTATTTTGAAGGTGACAATATCACATTGTAATTATATTTGAATAGAAAATTTAAAAAAAATCAGTCTCACTACTTTATTTACACATCTTGTATATATATATATATATATATATATATAAATGATCAAACCACAATAAGAAAATGGGAAAAATTTATTGTGGTTTGATCATTGATTGTTATTTCACGTGTTTATGTGAAATCTTTATATATATATATATATGATCAAACCACAATATGAAATGGGAAAACAAGACTAAGATCTTTCAATCGTAACAAGCGGTCTTCGTCAGAGTCAAAAACCAAACTCTTACGAAGACCGCTTGTTACGGTTGAAAGATCTTAGCCTTGTTTTCCCATTCCTTATTGTGGTTTGATCATTGATTGTTATTTCAGGTGTTTATGTGATATCTTTATATATATATATATATATATATACATATTTATATATTATTATTATTATATCATTATTTGTGCAATCCGTAATTGTGTGGTATATACTCATTCTGAGGTAAAATGGATAAACCAACAAAAGTCTCCACACAAATGATTCATTTGTGTGGAGACTTTTGTTGGTTTATCCATTTTACCGTGAATGAGTATTATTATTATTATTTTTATGATGGCTATTCTAAATTACTCATTACTTTTTCTGATATTTGTATAGACAATTTATTCAGATTGATTTTGATACACATTTTTCATACTTTCTTAACTGAGTCAGGCAATTTCAATGCTCGCATGAATTCAAGAAAAGAGTCAGGAAATGCATCGAAAATTTGAAAGGTCTTCTACTTTAATAACTGAGCATGATGAAAATGAAAGAGCACATTAGAATGAAATCAAGTTTGAAATGTCTAAGTATGAAAAAGTTAAACTGATTGGACAGGTCGAAGAGCCTCTTTGTTGGTGGTGTTCCTATCAGAGAATCTTCCAAATTTATCAGCTGTGTCAAGAAGTGCTTGTGCGACCCTCCATCTCACAAGTACTTCAGAATGAAAGGTTATTTAGTATAGGAGGAACTCTTCATACACCAAGACGAAATAGAATGACGGCAGATACAGGAAAAATAATGTTTCTTCATCATAGTTTATTAATAACGCTTTCAATTATAGATAAGAAGTAAAATCAGGGATGTCACGCAGATCCTTCTAATTCTGCATCTTTTAAATACACATTTTCCATACTTTCTTAATTGAGGCAGGCAATTTCAGGGTAAAAAATGTATAAAGACTAATTATTGTTAAATACAGGTGAAGGAAAGTTATTTGAACATAGTTTGCAGTTACTAGTTGCTTAATTTATTAAAATGTTTATTTTGCATGATATTCTCTATTAAATCAGTAATTTTTTGTATTCTGTAGATTCACAAACAGTACTAAAAAATTGGTCTATAGATTTTTTATACCATTAAACACATTATTTTAATTAAAACCTAACTTTTGTTGTCATAAAGTGGAAAATATTTAAAATAACATTGCACAATATTGCAATTAATATTGAATATTAATGAAAGTGTATAATTAGCCATAGCTGTGAGTAGTAACCCAGTTAAGAAAGTAATATAATGTAGTATTTATTTATTATTTTTGTGATAGTTATTCTAACATTCTCATTATTTTTCCTGACGTCTGTAGAGAAAATTTATTCAGGCTGATTTTGATAATCATTTCCTGAAATATTATGGCTACTCACTATTCATAAACTTTTGTTTAACTGTATCTAGTTTCATTTATAATTTTCCCGAAATTTTATTATACAATCAATAAATAAGGTTAACACAAAAAATTAATTAAGATAGTTGAGTTGATGAGCACATGCAGGTAGAATCTAAGCAGGAATCGGAATCGTAAAACAATTAGGAATCATGCTAACACTAAAAAATTATAAAAAAAATCTGGAGTGGCCTACACTCTACTTTACTATAAGTAACTCAATGTCAAATTTCTTGAGTATATAAAACATAACGTATTATTTAAGCATAACATAAATATCTAAATGGGATATAATTATTAGCATTGCATTCGTGTGGTAGTACAGATAGTGATTGAAGGACATATCAATTTATAAGCTTATTTTTGTACATCACAAATAATTTATTATTTGCAAATAATTTCATTAGTATAACTACAGCAGTAATAACATTTTTGAAAAACCAATGTGAACATTTCTTGAAACGAAATATTATCCTACAAGAGAATATGCTATTGTTCAAATAGCCAGTAGATTTCTTACATCGTTTACCTTTACTCCTTCTACATTGAATATTAATGTAAAATTTCAATTTGAAACAGTAAAATACCCTTTTTTTTCTGAAAAACATCTTAAACAGCGAAGAAAATGTTGTTTTAAGCTGATTTGTTAATGAAAGATGTACGATAATTACAGTTATTAATCTTTAACGAAAGATTATATTTTGAATTATCTTTTACATTTTTTGGTTTTTAACAGAATTATTATACTGGGAATTTTATGCTTCTTAGTATTTAATAAGATCATTTTCCATCCCTTTGTCAATAACATATATACGAATTTTTTTTTTAATGAGTGTTATCATTTACCTGCACAATATTATTCCTCTTACATCTCTTATAAGTCAATAAAATTATTTTCATTTTTCCATTAGCAACATCAATTTTATCTCAGTGGATTCGCTCAAAAATTTCTAAGTCAATGTAAACAATTTAAAAAATACAAAAAATTCGACAAGTATAGCAGGTGATCTCTTAGTCTAGGGTAAACAAAGAGTTTTTATATCGTTATTGCTCTTTCCCGTAATTGAAACTTCATGATTTTTTTTTTATGAATTGCTAATTTTTTGTTCCATTTTGGTCAAATTTTCATTATTTTTAACGAGCCGTTTAGCGTCAAAAAAACATTTTCTGAAAACACAATCGTACTGTAACGCCCCTTTAGCGAATGTAATTTTAGAAAAAATATCTCAACTCATTCTCCATAATAATGTTCTATTTATAGGCATAGTTTCATCTTTGTCCGTCAAACAGTATGGCTTGTATCGCTCTCAGAGGTTTGAGATTTAATTATAAGTAAAAATTTTTACATTTATTGAAAAAAAAATATTTCCTGTTGTTTAAAATTGAATATATTTTTCGTTTGTTTGATTTGTAACTTCAAAGATAATATCAAAATTTCAAACTCTTAGGGTTATCAGTTTAGGAGAAATAAATGTTTTAAAAAAAACGGTTTTTGGCAAAAAAAGTGACTTTTCCATCATGCATAATTCTTCGCAAACAATAGGGATCTTCGTCTTTATGAGGCCCATTTTTGTGTAAAATATCAACTTGATCCATCAAAGATTCTGGACCGTAGCGTGGTAACAAGCAATGGTAACACACTCACCACCCCCACCACCCACACACACACAGACATCATCGTAAAAACGTCATAAAACGACTTCTGGGACCTCAAAACATGTAATTCCGTCAAAATCTCGAGATCGAATTTTTTCACGATCACTATACTTTACTTATAGTAAAGTAAAAAATTGAAATGTAAATAATTTTAAACACTTTTTCTTCTTCTTGGAATTATGTCAGGGTTAATATATGGAATCACCTTTTCGCCAACGTTTCGTCTTTATTTTAAGACATCCTCAGGGCTGTAAACTAACAAAAAACAATGGACATTTGTCATATCTACTTTACAATCTTCATAAAAAATTCAAAAAACTTACTTACTCAAGGCTAGCTTCTATTACTGAACCAAAAAAACCGTTATCTCTCATTACATGTGCTGCTACCCAGCGACATTTATTGAAAACACTGTTTTTTATATTACAATTAATCTATGGCAATATAAACTAAGACAACACTGCAACATTAACTTTTTATAATGGAACTATAAATTCTGATAATTTAAGTAGGACTTATAGTTCCATTATAATTAGTTAATGTTGCAATGTTATCTTAGTTGATATTGCCATAGATTAATCTATATATATAAAAATGAATGTATGTCTGTGTGTTTGTACTCGATAGAAAATTTAGAAAATTATTAGGTACACCCCCGGGAAGGTTTATGTAAAGTTTTTTAAAAATCAGAGTTGTGGTTCAGGTAATATCCCAAAAATATTATAATAGATAAGGTTTGCTGTATAACCTGTTTGTTTACATTTTGACTTTAATTGGTAATGGCAGCCGCAGGTAGGTTATTCTTTATGATAATATTTCCACATGCTTTGTTCATTGGAAATAACAAGGTACCAAAAATTTTATTATTATTTTCAGATTGATATTAACGACAATTATTGCAATTTTATATGGGTTTCTTATTAACTTTAACAAAGCTTTTGTTATTACCAATAGTTTACAATTAACTTTTCATATCTAATGGGTTTAACTTGCTTTAAGCATTAAAGAAAGTTATGCGTTAAATAATAACTCATTAACTTTAAGTATGCATGATAGTATTACGAATAATAATGATAGTATTTGAACAATTAATTGTAATCTTAAAAGAATAGTTAAAGTATTTTGTTTAAGTTTAATGGATGTAAGGGTTCTTTATTTATTCCCGATTGATTAATTCGTTTGTTTAAAATATTTAATTATTAGTAATTAGTATCCGGCCCTACGCCATATAGGCAAAATGATAAGTTATTATATATATCGATGACATCTAACTAGAAGACGTGTATGAATGTCTAAATCAGTAAAACTTATAAGGGAATTTATACAGCATGAAAAATTGATGAAGAAATATTCAAATCAAATGTACATATATAAAACTTAATCACTGTATGTATTTGTGGGTATAAATACAGTTCTTAACATAATAACTCTTATCATTACATAATGAAAAATATATTTAGAATTTAACATTTAGAACTCAATTGACACTTTTCGATGCAATGCTTCTTCATAAACAAATAATATTTCATCAAAATATTGTTATTCAAACATTTAAGAGACAATTTTCTTTACTGATATAATTTTAATTAAACATTTAAAAGTGTGTGAAGTCTTCAAATTGAAATTATTGAATTAAATGTAATGTGATATGGTATAGCCTCTTCAACTAACTGGTTCCTAATTGAAACGATTTGGGGGGTTTAAAATTCATATAATTATATTTAACAGATAAGACATATCACATTTAATGAGCTTAGACTTCTTTCAACATTTCTTGATGTACTGTTCGGCAAAAAATATTCTTTTTATTATTTGTTTAATCTAATCTATCAATATTATTAGATAATTTGTGCAATTTATGATCAGTGTTAGATTATATCTTTTTTGCGTAATCTATAATTTTAATTCTGTATTAATTTCGTTTATCTCAAAAAAGTTAAGTGTAACGGAACTATAGAAAATTTAAATTGTTTTTGTTATATGTGATTTATTATTAGAGTTGGAATTAAATTGTTTCCCGGGTAAAGCCGGGTAGATCAGCTAGTTGTAATATAAAAAACAGTGTTTTCAATAAATGTCGCTGGGTAGCAGCACATGTAATGACAGCTAACGGTTTTGTTGGTTCGGTAATAGAAGCTAACCATGAGTAAGTTTTTTGAATTTTTTATGATGATTGTAAAGTAGATATGACAAATGGCTATTGTTTTTTGTTAGTTTACAGCCCTGAGGATATCTTTAAATAAAGACGAAACGTTGGTGAAAAGGTGATTCCATATATTAACCCTAACCAAACTCCAAGAAGAACAAAAAGTGTTTATTAGTAAATTGTGGTCATGAAAACAATACCTTATAATAATTTTAAAGATATACTTACTCATCAACAAAAAGAACTGATAAGCCCCAGTTTCTCTTCTCAACTAATTGGTGTAGAAATTGAGGATCATCTGTGGGGATTTCAAGATCAACTAGAATGTGCAAGTCGTCCTGTAAAATATCCAAATCTCTAAGGTAATTGAACGCTAAAAATATTTTACAACAAGCTGATAATATTATGAAATGACAAGAAAGCATGCATCAAGGTTGATCAAGTAGTCTGTCCTTTTATTTTAACATTCTGGGATATCAAGATAGAGTGTTTTTTTTTCGAAAAGATACTGTATTAGTATATTAAAATAATTAAGGATTTGATCTTGCAAATAACTAAGTAATTCAACCTTTATTCCATACAATATAGCAAATACTTTGAAATAGATATCATTTTCTTTATAAAAACTATCCTTATTATTTCAACAATATTTAAATGATGCTAAACAGAAATGTAATTAATATATGCACATCGTTAGTACCAGAGAGATTAGTAAACATAATATTATTATAAAAGTCCGTCTTATCGCGTGAAATGCACTTTGAACCAGTCCCACTTGAAGATATACAAGTGCGAAGCCGGTTGGGCAGCTATAGCACCGATTAAGACAACCTGCTATAATAATATTACAAAAATATAATAGGTAATTCTTTTTATAATAATAACCAGTCGTTTAAATAGGTCAAAATGCTTAATAAACCGCAGTAAGAAATTCAAAAATGGGACCAAAATCTTGAGACCAAAGTAACCAGTCCCTGTCACCAGATCCCCATTTCTCAATTTCTTAGTGTGGCTTACATGTTGATTTTTATTTTACAAATCAATATATTTCGTTAATGTATATATGTTTAAATATTTTTTTATCTATTAGTGTGAATTATAAAAAAAACTTTGATTCATTGGAATTAAGCGCATTTACTCTATAATTAAAAAAAAACATTAATTGTTATATTTGTTGGTGTCTGTGCTTGGGTGGTGGTAGCAGATAAGATAGAAGATGAAGAGACCTGAGCCAGCTTGATGGACATAGTGGAGGTGAGGCCGAGGAGTCTCTTGTAAAAGGGCAGCATGTAGAAGTGGGGAGTGGGGCATCGCGGTCCATGGACAACGCCGCCTCCCTTGAACAAGGGCGACCTGATGCTGCCGTGGCGGGCGCGTCCTAGGCCCTTCTGCGGCCACGGCTTTCGGCCTCCTCCGCGCAGCTCACTGCGTACTTTCGTGTTGGCATAGTCCTAAACACAACAGGCACAGGTCAGTCGCAGTCCTCGTCTCAGACAATTCTGCCCCTAGTGGGGCCATTCAGCCATACCATAGGCTACAAGGGTCACTGACCCTACCTGCAGCTGAACAGGTTCATTAGGGCCATTGGTCAGGAGTTTGATCCGAAACTCTTAAAATAAGTCGGTACTAAGGGTGGCGGGGGCCCATGGAGAGGTTCTCTCTCCATCCCACCAACCTGAGGATGGACTCGTAGTGGCTGTTGGTTCTCACCAGGTTGGGTAGACCCTTGTGGTCGCTGTGTGAGAAGCAGTAACTTCTCGGGCGGATACCTGTACTTCTCGGATTTTGAGTAGGGATCTTTAACAAGTACCTGCCATCAAAAAGGCCTGGGACCGACAGCTTAACGTACTCTCCGAAGGACGACGTACTTAGATTTATTTTACCTTCCACGTGGATAAATTGAGGGCCAGGTGGGGATCGAACCCCGTACTATCAGCCCAGAGACGAGTACGTTAACCATTGAGCTGACCTGGCCACTAGACTTAAATAGATAGTTTGATTTGAACCTAAAAAACTGTTCTACATATCATCCATTCAATTCAAAATGAAATTATATTTTATTTATATATTCAAATGTAATGACTTAATTGGTTTCATACATAACGATATTAGTATAATAATGACTCTAATACAGTTACTGACTCTATAAAATTGAAAAGACGATTCAAACTGGATACAATACGAGTTCAAAATCGAAGAAGAAGAAATTTCTTACATACAGAGTAAAGAAACACACTTACAAACTAAAATTTTCGAAAGGAGACCAAGCACGCTGGAGATGCAACGGAAGTAACCCTAGACAGATTTTTCAAAAATTTGAGTTTGTATGTGTATTTCTTTACTCTGTGTGTTATTCTTCTTCGATTTTGAACTGATATTAGGTTAGGTTAGATTGCAGGGGCCGCGACAGAGCACCCTTCACACATAGACCAAACACTGGACCTTTGTGATACCACACAATAAACATTCTACATTAGGGGTCTTAAACTTTGCCTAACTCAAGTGGATTTAGAGTTGGGATCTTTAATGAGTACCTGACATTGTACAGGCTAAGGACTGACTGACGGCTTAACGTCCTCTACGAAGGACAACTGCTCAAAACTTTTCACCTCTCGCTTGAATAAATTGAGGTCTAGAGTGGCTACCACCCTGTACCAGTACAGAGACAAGGACTAATCCATTGGGCAACCCTGGTCACTTAATAATCATAATAAAACGTCTAAGAATTAAATACCAGAAAATCAAATACACTAATATTTATGTTTCTCTTTATGATATTGATAACAATCGCTAAGTACTATACATCTTGAAGAAACCATTTTAGTTTATAACAAATAAGCTTTTAAGAATATTTTCAAAGTTATGTAGTTTTCATTAAAATTGTAGAGACATAATATTAAATAAATTTGAATTTATGCAATCTGTTTAGAAGAATACAACGCATACATCTATATTCATCCAACTTATATTTTTTTCATACAAATATTTTACCAATCTAATTATTTCAATTGAATTAACTGATTCACAAACTCTATGTTCACACATTTAAATGTTAATGTTTGAAATGGTACATCTCTTTATTTACTTTCTATGGTTTTCCTATCAGTTCATTTTATAATTAATTAAAACAAATACTTACTATATACTTATATTTGGTCTGCCATCGGACATTCTCTTGAATCACATCAATTCTAGGCATTACTCCAAATACATCCGGATGCAAGTTGTACAAACCCACTTTCTTCTCATCTGGAGTGTCAATATTTTCTATCCATGCTTGCTTGAATGGTTCATATTGATTTCTAAAAGCCACATCTTGCCCAAGTATTAAAGGTTGGGTATTTTCATTGTTTCTGGTTGCTGTAACTTTACAAACAGATAACACAATAAGTAAATAATCCAGATTATCTTCGGAAGCCTGTATAATAACAAATGTAACTGCTCATCGAATGTAAAGTTTTTTTCTCAGTGTGGATATTTATTTTTTAAATAATATAATAGAGGAAGAGCCATTCAATCCCAATAAGTTACTTATATCTTTTTAGCTGATCAGTTGCTGACATAAAGGTTTTGTTAAAGAAATCGGCTATCTTTGGTCCACATTTTAGTTTGGTTAATATAGTCAAGAAAAATTAATAGATATAGTTAATGGGTTAGTTCCACTGAGGTTAGTAATATTAGAATTAGTAGTAATACTGTCCGTCATACCTCGTAAATTCTAGAGCTTTTCTGAGAATTTAGGAGGTATGTTCCCTAATCTAAACTATTGAACTACAACACAAAATTAACATTAATGAACTTTTCAAGGAAATTTATACTTATCACAAGTGAGCCTTAAGACTTACCTTCGCCACCAGTCTGAGCCAGAGAACAAGCTCGTGTCCCCAGAATACGAATATAACTTAACTGCCTAATAAGACTCTTCATCATTAATGATTTAAAGAGTCTTTAATATTTACATTAATATTAAGCGGATCTTTTTAAATCATAACATTACATAAATATAGGTAACAGTTTAAAACCTCCCTTAGATAACCCTCAGAGAAAAAATACTCCCGATTAAACCGTGAATCAGTGTTTCCCCTAGAAGAATAGTATTATTTTGATAAATACATAGTATAAAATGGTAAATTATTATATATACTATATATTAAATTATAAGAGGATACAAAATTTAAAAATAATGTATTTTAAATTTTTTCAAAATTTTATATTATAGTTCGGGCAGAGTAGAAATAATTATCATTTATTCTACTTTATTTTTCAGGTATCTATTTAATATTTATTTAATTTGTATATTCCATTTGATCTAACCATTATATAAAATTATATGCTTTCAATTTTAGAATTCAGGCTGCTTGTAGGGTTTCGTAAATTTTCAAGGGAATTTATACTTATCACAAGTGAGCTTTAAGACTATTAAGCGTATCTTAATATTAAGTAGTGTTCTTTCTCTTGACGGACGTTTGAAGTTGAAAATCAAGGAGGATATATACTGACCACTACAAAAAAAGCTTTTGAGGTTTTAATTTCAATACTGTTGAGCTTTATTACTCTTAAAGGTTTGTACATTTTAATGTTTAAATTATTTAAGAAAAAAAATCATATAAAACTGCACTATTCGTCAGTTTGGTCGATGCAAACGTTAAATGTTTTATGAAAGGGCCATATTGTCCGAGATATACGAATTTATTTTGACTGTTATGTCACAGTTAAAGCTCATATTACAGATATCATTCCTCTAGGCTTTGTCATCCGTCATTCCAGGATTTAAGAGTAAAGTTTAATTCTTAAATAATTATTTTTATGTTATAAACAGTCTTCATACCTCTTGTATTAAACTTAATTTAGAATTTTCATCCGTCAGATGGTCTCCAATACTATTCACATCTTATTCATGACTCTAAAACAATACAGCTCAAACTTTTATCTGATTTTTTTATCTGAAATAATCTAAAGATTATTTATCTTATCTAAAATTCATATTTTTTTTTACTATATCAACTACTACTGTCTATTAATTTGTGCCTTTCAGAACTTTCACAAAGTATCTTTAAATAAAAAAAATTTGGAGTGGCCTACACTCAACTTTACTATAAGTAAACTTAATATAAAACTTCTTGGGTATATAATATATAATGTCTCATTTAAGCATAATATAATTGTCTAAATGGGAGATGTTTATTAGTCTCTTTCATTCCTGAGGTAGTACAGATAATGATTGATCCACTTATCAATACATAAGCCTTTTTTGTATGTCACAGAAATAATGGATGTACAATCATTAGTATAACTACAGCAGTAATAACATGAAATGCCTAAGTGAACATTTGCTTTTACGAAATAATTTCCTACAAGAGAGCATGGCTTTTACTCCAATAGCCCGTGGATATCTTACATAGATTATCTGACCTCCTTCTACATTTAATACTTAAGACAAATTTTCTCATTTAGAACTTGAAAATATTTTTAGTATTTTAAAAACCTAACAAAGTTTTTGTTTGAAATGTCAAAAACATGTAAGAAATAATGTCGTTTTCAGATAATTTTTAATTTAAAATGTAGAATAATTTCATTTATTATTTGTAAAAGAATTTTTTTTTAATTCTGAATAATGTTCTACATTTTTGATCTTTTATCAAATTATTATACTGGGGAATTTCATGGCATGCTAGAGTTTTTTAAAAACTCACTTTTCTTTCCCTTAGTCAAAAATCATAAATCTCTGAGGAATATTATTTTTTCCCACGTGCTCTCTGTTAGAAGTTTGCTGTAAATGTATATTGAAAAAAAATATATTGGTAACAATACAAATCAAAATCAAAATTTTCATTTGTTTTTGAAGGAAAATTTATTATATATGTATAATATTAGGAAGGGATTCTTATACATATAAGAATCCCTTATATGTATTAGGGATATTTTTAAATATCCCTCACTTAAACACATACATCATACTATAAGAATGATGATTAAATGAATTATTTTAATGGTTATTAAATATAATAATTATATTTAATAACAATAGAGGTAGTCAGTCGGGTTTTTCACTCAGATCTTACTATTATTTTCCCATTTCATATTGTAGTTTGATCATTGATATTTATTAATAAAGAAATGCAATATAATGGTATAAATACCTCAAGAAGATAATCTTCAAATGAGTTTTGTTCATTTTTTTAACGTTTTTAGATATTTTTTCCATCAGGTTGTTATTAATCTAGTTTGGTTTAAAATGGTTGTAATGCATTGACAAAGTTGTAAATATATGTATATAACTGTACCTAATTTGTTTATAAACATTAATACTGATGATATTAATATTTCAGAATAATATTATACATACTATTTTGCATACACTATCTTATGGCACTATTTTTTCACAATTTTAACAAATAGTACTTATTGGAGAGCATTTACTCATGAATTTTACAATAAAACCTTACATATGTTTTAAACAAAACATAACTATTATATAAGCTAATACATCTGACATGTTTAGCAGTCATGATTACGTTTTCTAATTTGAGTTGGAAGTTCAAATTTAGCTAGGTATTTTGAATAAAAATCAATAATTAAAAAAAATTTATTTATCAATTCATTAATTTATTCAGATAACAGGCAGTTTTTGAATTTAATTTAGTATATAAAACTGCTTCTAATTACTGTTAAGTTTCCTCAGTTTAAAGGTAGTATGACTTTACTAAAGGTAAAGGTCACTTTATTTGAACGGAATTTTTTTAGTATATAGGGGCCAGGTTAGTTCAGTGTTAAACGTACTCACCTCTGAACTGGTAGGTTCGAGGTTCGATACCCACTTGGTCTTCGATTTGTTCACGTGGGAGGTATATAAATATGAGAGTACGTCGTCCCTTGTAGAGGACATTAAACCATCGATCTCGAGCTGTCAGATACTCTTTAAAGAATCTCTACTCTTAATACACTTTCGTTAATGGCAAAAAGGGCCCACTTGGCTGGCCTACTTGCCAGATCTTAGATCTACCCGCCTTGCTACTACTACACTTTCGTTAAGCAAAAATTAGGACTACAATGTAGAATCAATCAACAGGTAATGTGACTCACCCATTACTAAAATGGGTGCCAAATCATAAATGAGCCACAATTTCCGCCCACTAGGAACAGCAATAAAAGATGAACGCGTTAGGAGTATAGGTGTTGGAAAACACACAAACAAACTTTTACATTATAAATGTTCTTGCCATATTGTTGAAGTTTAGACGCAAATTGTTTAGACACTCATTAGATAAATATGTAGAACATTATAAAACTTTGTTAAATTTACTATAATCAACAGAGTATTTCTCAAGGTTTATATGTGTATCTTCACTTAAACACATCAACAATATATATTCAAATATTACTAAATTTTGCATCTATCAGAGTAATAATAAAGGAAAGCTATAAAAAAATTAAAGTTAGTTTAATATTTGTTATAGAAATAAAAAAAGTACTACAGTAATGATATGTAGTTTATTTTTTTAAGTAGAAGTTTCAAACTAATATTACTCTAACATATTTCTTATTAAATATTGAGACATGATATTTGTTTAGTCATGGTTTTGACAGGAGGCTTAAGCAAACGAGGAATATTAACAAACCTGTTTACTTTTTTTTGTCCAATTTAATGTTTCTTTTAGTCTTACCTCTATATATTAATAGATGACCCGTGACCCCTTGTGTCACTTAGTGTTAAGAAATTATAACAACACTTAATAAAATACATTGGCTGAATTGGAAAATGTAAATGTTTGTTTGTGTGTTTTCCAACACCTATACTCCTAACGCGTTCACCTTTTATTGCTGTTCCTAGTGGGCGGAAATTGTGGCTCATTTATGATTTGGCACCCATTTTAGTAATGGGTGGGTCACATTACCTGTTGATTGATTCTACATTGGTTGACAGGAATAACTGTTATTGCTGTTTCTTGTTATAAAGTCATGAAAACAAAGATTCTTATATGCTCCAAGCATTTAATAAACAGGGTCAGGCAAAATAATCTGACACATTTATAGGTTAAATAAAAGGCAAATAAAGTCAATAAACAATAAAATGTTTTTATTTTCGAAAAGTGTATAAAATGCCACTTTGTTTTGTTTCTGTATAATGCCATTGTTTTTTTTTAAACAAAGTGCATATAAATATTAAACATAATTATACATAAAAACATAAATTAAACATAATATGTATTTAACCTACAAATGTGTCAGATCATTTTGCCTGACCCTGTAGTATTCTTAACATGATTCAAGATATGTACACAATAAGTACATTTAGCAAAACAAAAATCATTTAAAAGTAAATAATTTCATTCATTTTATTACATAAATAACTAAAATATTAATTAAAGTTATATACACAATCACGCATATTTAAAACTAACCGAATCTGTAAATTGCAATATTCCATTTATTTTACCCTAAATAATAATTGTGATCAATAACAGAAAGGAATATGTCTTTATAATATTACCTTAGAACAATCCTATTTAAGCTGACATTTCTGTTCAATTTAAATTCCTAAAACTATTCATTTTAAACCTTTAAATTAATAGTTTATTATATATACTTTCGGAAGTTCAATGCAAAAATTTCAAATACGAATTTTAAATCAAAACGATGGCTTTGAAAGTTTGATTTTCAGCTAAAAAACTGACTGATTCCTGATAAATAAAATTTATTTTATATATATTTATAAAAAAAATTAAAAATAAATATGTGAAATAAAAAAAAATCAATAAAATTAAACAACAATAATATTTCCAAAAGCGGAACTAAGATAACTGGTTAGAAAATAACTAGTTAGGTTCATTCTATAACAGAAATAAATTTTTAAATCTAGAGTAATTAATTTTACTTGGTTTATGTTGAGAGAGTTGGTTTTTCATTCTTCTTCCTTTTTAATGCCGTTATTTTTAAAGTCATATATTACTCATTGTTTTCTTTAATATTTGTTTGAATGAATCAGCAACAGGTATTCCTGTTAATGAACTGAAATTAACAGGTATTCCAAAAGTTTCACTTGTGTGCAAACATTTAAATAATAACATCAGAGTTTTATAAGCATTTAGATAGATAATGTCAATTTAATGTTTAATTCAGTTATTTAAAAAAAATTAATTATATAAATGAGTCACTAAAATTATTCTTTTCAGAAATTCGTTGATCTTTTCCTTTATAATGGGTGATAACTTTCCCTATTTTTGATTTTTGTTTGTCATTGAATGAAATTTATTGATATTTATTTATATGGATTTAGTTATCTAGGATTAGTATTTCGAGCAATCAGTGGTCGAGAGGATGAATCAATTTATTTATGTCAGTAGTACTTAACAGGATTTTAAGGCGAGTAAATATTATTACAAATGAAAAGCCAATTAAAGAGAAGATAGCACACAG
>JAPFBL010000699.1:0-35000 GCA_026182355.1 Hermatobates lingyangjiaoensis
ACCGTAACAAGTGGCTTCGTCAGAGTCAATAACTTTTTGACTCAGACGAAGACCGCTTGTTACGGTTGAAAGATCTTAGTCTTGTTTTCCCATTTCTTATTGTGGTTTGATCATTGATATAGTATAGTATACTATACTAATATAATATTAGTATAGTAATAGTATTTGTATTTTTTTTTTTTTATTGTTTAAACCGATCCCCTAGTCAGTCTTCCTTGGCCTATTCACCCCTCTCGCCATTTCCCACAATGTCATTCCCCCCCCCCCCCCCCACTCTTCCCAAGGTACTTTTACAACTTTACAGTGATTATGATTATAAGAGAATTTTAAAAATAAAATGCTAATTACAATTATTAATGGATATATTAAATATTAATTCTATCAATTTTTTTTTGAAATTATAATTAAAAGGTCAAAACCTATAATAGCTTTGCTCACCCTGTAAACCTACTGTTGTCACAATTCACCCCATGAAGATCCAAAATTCACCCCTGGGGGGTGAATTTCACCCCTTTTGAGAACCCTAGGGCCTAGAGGGTGATAAAGTCAGCCGTTTACCGGCTTTTTGTTTCTTCGGTGATTCTACAGTTTTTAACTTGGAAGTCCTAAATTCAGTCTGACTCAAGTGCATTTCGAATAGGGACCTTTAACGAGTTACCTGACATCGTAAAGGCTCGGGACCGACGGCTTAACGTCCTATATATATATATATAAACCGAAATATATACAACAAATACGTAATAATGGTTTTTTTATGAGGATATCAGAATCTATGAAAAAAAGGTTTTAAATACAACCGATACGTCGACAACGAAAGTTTGATTTTTTTAACCTAGATAATTAGCCGAATCCTGGTTAAATAATGCACCTATATATATATATATATATATATTTATATATATATATATATAATATATATATATATATATATGTTAAAAAGATTTCACATAAACACGTGAAACAACAATCAATGATCAAACCACAATAAGAAATGGAAAACAAGACTAAGATCTTTCAACCGTAACAAGCGGTCTTCGTCAGAGTCAAAAACCCAACTGAAGTGGGTGATAAAGTTGGGTTTTTGACTCTGACGAAGACCGCTTGTTACGGTTGAAAGATCTTAGTCTTGTTTTCCCATTTCTTATTGTGGTTTGATCATATATATATATGTATAAAATCAAAACTTGAAATGGTTCAACAGGACTACTAGTTCACACAGGAAAGAGAAAAACAAATAAAGACACACAAAAGACTCAAAACGATATTTCGACAGTCGTCGTCATCGGGTAGAAGTAGTCTATTTGACTAGTCCCTACTCAAAGGGACTACTTCTGCTCGATGACGACGACTGTCGAAATATCGTTGTGAGTCCCACTCAGTTAGCTTCAGCTACTCAAAGGGACTACTTCTGCCCGATGACGACGACTGTCGAAATATCATTGTGAGTCCCACTCAGTTAGCTTCACCTACTCAAAGGGACTACTTCTACCCGATGACGACGACTGTCGAAATATCGTTGTGAGCCTTTGGTTGTGTCTTTATTTGTTTTTCTCTTTCCTGTGTGAACTATATATATAAAATAATATTTATAAAATAATTTCACATAAAGCGTAAAATAAAATTTTATGTTTAATCGACAGTGAGAAATTCAGAATGGTGTCTATGATCATTGAAGCAACTGGTGTTTGTTACAGACTTACAAGTCATTTAGTATATCTGGTGTGAGAGTTAGGAGGGAGGGGGCGGTGGGTGGTGGAGGGGGGAGGGGTGAGAGAATACTGTAAAGTGCAAGGAAACAAGTAAGTTCAGGGTGAAATGTCAGCGAAAGCTAACCGTGAGCCCTTGTAGGCAATAAATGACTTCGTTCCATACTCATTCCATGTTACTATTCTATAGAAATAGAATATTTTTTTTTATGAAATAATTAAAATGAATGACTAAAACTAACTTTTATTGCTAATCTGTTAATTTTATTAACAGTTTGTTTTTTTTTTTTTTAAATTGATCCCGTAGCGGGTGATAACATCAGACGTTTACTGGCTTTTTGTTTGATCGGTGGTTTTATAAATTCTACATTGGAAGTCCTAAGTTTTGCTTAACTCAAGTGTATATTTCGATTAGGGATCATTAACGAGTACCTGACATCGTACAGGCTCGGGACCGACGGCTTAGCATCCTCGAAGTGTATTTATATGTCTTCATTATATGTGTTCTTTAGTTAAAGTGCAACTGGTAAGGGAATTTTGAGTACCTTATCAGTAATTATCTCCGCATGTTACCAGGGCTTTAGCTTGCCTATTACTCTTGGCCTAGGTACCGTTTTGCGGAGTAACTATCAGAATTCGTGCTTAGCATTGCGTTGCTTGAGGTGCCCTCGGGCACTTCCATGTTCAATGGAGGTGGCTAAAGGGTAACTTGTCAACAAGGCGGCCTGGCTTGACTAAGCGGTTATAGCACAAAATGCCGAGGAACGCGAAGATCAAAACAGGCTTAGCATCCTCTCCGAAGGACGACGTACTCAGATTTATTCACTTCCCACGTGAATAAATCGAGGGCCAGGTGGGGATCGAACCCCGGACCTACCAACCCCTGAGGCGAATACATTAACCACTGAGCTAACCTGATCCTTTTGTTAACAGTTATTCTAACTTAAATAAATCAATAATCACGTTTATACTGTTTGATCTATTAAATTTAATTGAAGATGGCACCATAGTAATTCTTAACAATATCAGTCTTTCATTACTTGTGCAATCTGTTACAGTATCGTTTTTACTAATATTGAAAGATTTCAAAAATTACGTCTCCAAAAAAAAAAAAATTAATGTGCCACTAACAACGCGTTTCGAACACTTAGTGTTCTTCTTCAGGTTAATATCTGAAAAAGAAATATACATTTCTGTGAGCTTTAAGAACCTCAGAGAGAATTATTTGAAATTGAATACATACATATATGAATACATATATACATATATGAATACATACATACATATATGAATGAATGAGATTTTTAACAAGGGAGTTAGCATAAAAAATGAAAATTATGAAAACAATTTAAGACTCTCAATTTAGAACGTTCATTGTATCGAGGGATTTAAAAAAAAAAAACGACTGTCGTTATCAGCCTTTGGAGTGATTCACATCTATTCCTGACGACGAGGACATCGAAATATAGTAGTGAGTTCAGTGATTTCTTTTCTCTGTGTTCTTTTGAACATTCTAGTTTATAAACTCCAAAAATTATTCTTGACCTCTTCTATTCTATTCTATGTTTTGTTATTGAGGGCTAGGTCAAATAAAAGAAAATAAATAAATAAAAATATAATATAGGCCTTTCTCGGCCTAGAAAGGAGTTTATTTTCTTTTATTTGACCTAGCCCTCAATAACAAAACATAGAATATTCTAGTTTATATATATATATATATATATAAAAGATTTCACATAAACACGTGAAATAACAATCAATGATCAAACCACAATAAGAAATGGGAAAACAAGACTAAGATTTTTCAACCGTAACAAGCGGTCTTCGTCCGAGACCCAACTTCAGTTGGGTTTTTGACTCTGACGAAGACCGCTTGTTACGGTTGAAAGATCTTAGTCTTGTTTTCCCATTTGCTTATTGTGCTTTGATCATTGATATATATTATATATATATATATATATATATATATATTAGTATAATTTGGTAGCAGTCCTTCAGTTATGCATGCTTTGTTAAACTCGACAGAGTACCTTCGTAAAGTGGAGCCATAAAAAAGGATACCCTGGACACACACAATACAGAGCTGACCCGAGAGGATCTAACAGGAAACACGAGAATCATCAAACAGATGAATGACTACAATAGACTACAGATCCATGAGGCAATAGTGGATGAATGAAGAACAACGCAGCAATAAACAGGCAACAAACTGGAACTGCACAGACACTCCGACTACTCGGAGACCAAACACCAACCTTAGACTAGAACAAGAGCCAATAAAACTGAAATATTGAATACTAACATCCCATTGGCTTTAGAGTTCCACCACACTATAACATTTTACGCCACTTACATTCACTTTAATTCAAAATCCTTAAGAACCTCCCACCTCTAACCATCTCATTTAGCATTCAATGTATCAAATTTTATCATTAATCAAGATCTCAAGGTCCTTTTTGTTTCTTACTTGGCAATAGATCAATACAAAATATTTCAAAATGGACACCCAACTCCTACAAAATCTACTTCATCAAACTATATCTCCATGGATTAAACTTCCATGCACAATCAAGCCTTCAAAGACTATAAAAAAAGAATATGACAATTAAAACATTATCTAATACTAAATTAAGAACTTAGCAGATTCATGTTATAGAGTACCAAATAAGCGCCTATGAAACACGAAACGTCAGTAACGAGAGTATGATTTTTGAACCTAGAAAATTGACTAAATCCGGATATCATATTACACCTCTATTATATACGTATATACATATATATATCATTAAAATTAACCGCAGTCTCGGCATTCTCGATCTTAAAACTGAGAGATTCGATCCTACGAACTAACCTCCTGCTAACAGGGTTCAACTGGAAAACAAGTTGGTTAAGTGACATGTTAAATTAAAATCGATGACTCATGCTTAGTCATTGCTATAAATAGATTAAAAGGATAGTACAGGTTAATATAAAGAGAAGGTCAAAGGTCAATAATGAACAAAAAAACAAGCGGTAAGAATAAAAGAGTTTAAAGGTCAACGGTATAACTGGACTAATTTTAATGATACCTGTTTAAAAGAGGATCTGCTGTCTATTTATGCCAACACATATAATATATATATATATATATATATATATATATATGATCAAACCACAATAATAATGGGAAAACAAGACTAAGATCTTTCAACCGTAACAAGCGGTCTTCGTTAGAGTCAAAAACCCAACTGTTGGTTGGGTCAGTTGGGTTTTTGACTCTGACGAAGACCGCTTGTTACAGTTGAAAGATCTTAGTCTTGTTTTCCCATTTCCTATTGTGGTTTGATCATTGATTGTTATTTCACGTGTTTATGTGAAATCTTTATATAAATATATATATATATATATGATCGAATATTTGTGTTGTTTGATCAGAAGAGAAGACGAAAAGAGTGCCTTGTTCATGCACATAAGAAACAGTAATCATGTGATTAACTGGAATGAATCAAATGAATTAATATTGTGTGTGTTCGGAAAGAAGAAGAAATATTGTGGAAAGTGCACTGATAAAGAACTTTTATGAGAAATTAATGAACAATAGCCGAGGACTCTATAAATTGGATGAAGTTTTGATTAGCGGAATAATTGAACAGATGCAGACTTCTTCATTAAACACATTTAGGATTACCAACAATTCTAGAAATTTCAATCAACCAGGTTTACAAGTATTTATTATTTTTTAGTTTCCTTGGTCTCTAACGATGTGTTCACAAAAGGCCTTAGAGCACTGTTCCCAAATTTGATTCATTGTGGTAAATTAATCCATCTATTATATCAAGTGTTATTTTGAATACTATTCATATATATATATAGTTCACACAGGAAAGAGAAAAAGAAATAAAAACACACACAAAAGACTCACAACGATATTTCTACAGTCGTCGTCATCGGGCAGAAGTAGTCCCTTTGAGTAGCTGAAGCTAACTGATATATATATAAAGATTTCACATAAACACGTGAAATAAGAATCAATTATCAAACCACAAATGAAATGGGAAAACACGACTAAGATTTTTCAACCGTAACAAGCAGTCTTCGTAAGATTGAAAAACCCAACTATATATATATATATATATATAATATATATATATATATATATATATATATATACCATGATAAACGAAAAAACGGTCCGGCAGGACAAATAACAATTAAAATGAGCAGTGACACATAAACAGAAACACAACAAAGACTCACTTTTCAATATTTCGACCGTAATGGCGGTCGTCCTCAGGAGAAGAAGTGAATTGACGGAGGGACGACAGTCAACTGAAGAACTCACAGGGTGAGGGCTAAAGCAGTGCTGCCGCAAAGGAGACAAATAAAAAAGGAACTAGGAAGTCGAGAGCAAAAATAAAAAAAAAAAATGTTTTTGAAAGGTAGAAAAAGGTTAAGAAAAGAAAAAATAAAGAAAATATATAGAACAATTAAAAATAAAAAAATATTAAAAAAAAAATAAAAAAAAAAAAATAAATAAATAAAAAAAATTAAAAAATAATTAATAAAAAACTAACGATTTAAATTCAAGCCAGGTTTCGAGCGTGCCCCCAGGAGCCAAATGTGGGCTTCCTCAGAAGCTTTTAAAGTAACTTGTCTGTTATCACTGGGGACTTGTTTAAGAACTTGGACTGTAAAACAATCATTGAAACTGAGATGGTGGGAATTAGCGTGAGTGGCGACAGGGAGACTGCTGCGTTTACCAACCGAAAGCCTGTGATTATTCATCCGAAGGTTCAGCATCGTAGATGCTAAACCAACGTAAAAAGCATCACATTGGGTGCATTTCAAGAGGTAAACGCAGTCAGTGGAGATACAGGAGGAAGGACTGTGAATAGGGTAAGAATTAAGATTAGTTAGAGACTCAAATGAAGACCCAGAATCAACAATGGGACAGGTAAGACATCTCCGACGTCCACAACGTTGTAGGCCACCACTGCTTTGGGGATTCTGAATAAGTTTGCCGGCCCGGTGGGAAAAAATATTTGAGAGATTGGGGGCTCTTCTAAAGGAAATGCGGGGCAACTGGTTAAAAACTGAAACGGTAGAGGGGGAAGAGGAAAGGATAGGGTAAAGTTCTTTAATAAATTTTCTTAATTTATGGACACCAGGGAAATAATTTGTAAGAAGCGAAGCAGTAGTAGTGGGTTCTCTTCTGTTATTAGTGGAAAAGTTGACATTGGCAGGGATGATTCGGCTATTGATTAAATTGGGGGATAACCACGCTGAGTGAATTTGCATTTAAGTTTTTGAAGATTAGTTTCCCGATCTTGGATATTATTACAGAGGCGATGAAGACGGATTGAAAGAGACCGCGGGATAGATTTTTTAATATGAGGAGGATGACAACTTTTGTAATGGAGGTAGTTTTGGGCGTTGGTGGGCTTAACGTGAACAGACGTCGTGAAGGTCCCACTGTTAAGAGTGATGTCAACATCTAAGAAAGTTATGTTGTAGGGGGAGGAATGGTGTGTGAAAGAGATAGAGGTGGAGAAAGCTTCGAAGGAAGTGATGAAAGAATCCAAAAGATGTTGGCCGTGCTGCCAAACAAGGAAGATGTCATCAATAAATCTAACATAGAATAGTGGAGAAAGAGGGCAAGAAGCAAGGAACATTTGTTCCAGCTTCGCCATAAATAAATTGGCAAAAGAAGGAGCCATCCTCGTCCCCATGGCGGTACCTCTGGTCTGAAGATAAAACTTACCTTCGAATTGAAAGTAATTATGCCCCAAAACAAAGTCAGCCAGTTTGACAAGGAAATCAGTAGAGGGAGAATGAGGTAGGGGTCTGTGATTAAGAAAATAGCGTAAAGCCTCCAAACCCTCATCATGGTCAATGACAGTGTATAACGACTTAACATCCATCGTGACCATGACAAGGGGGAAGTCAAGTGTCTCAGGAATGGACAGGTTTTTCAGTAAATCAAGGAAATGAAAGGAGTCTCTGCAGTAAGAAGGCTGCATTCTTACAATAGGCTGCAAGAAGGCATCAACGAACGCAGAAACCCTTTCAGTGAGAGAACCATAGCTAGAAACTATTGGCCTCCCGGGGGGCGGAGTAAAAGGCATCTCAAAAGATTTGTGAATTTTAGGGAGTAAGTAAAATTTAGGACAACGTGGATTAGAAGGGACAAGAACGGCTACATCTTCTTTGGAGAGCCCCTCACGGAAAGAAGAGCTCTCCAGAAGTTGGGTTAAGGAGTGTTTATAAGAAGGAGTGGGGTCAGATGATAAAGGAAGGTAATAAAGCTGGTCATTAAGTTGTCTCACAGCCTCACGACAATAGTCGTCGTAATTCATGAGAACAACAGAAGAACCTTTATCGGCAGGCATAATCATGAGATTGTTGTCGCTTCTCAGCTCATGAATAGCCCTTCGCTCAGGAGGAGACAGGTTGTCTTTAGGATTTAAGGAGTTCAAAAAAGTAGGGTTTGAAATTTTTTGAAGTAATGAAGTAATGAAGAGTTCGAGTGGGTGGGAAGCAGGGAGGGAAGGGGGTTCATAAGAAGAGAACTGTTTCAGAGAAGAATGGAGTTTAGAGATGACACCTTCATTGGTACTGGCAGAGGACTTCCAAAAATATTGCCATCGGAGCGATCGGCAAAACATTTGAACATCCTCGAGAAGCTTGACGTGGTTAACTTTAGGTACAGGAGAAAAAGTGAGTCCCTTAGAGAGTACACTTTCCTCATTGACCGTCAACCTACATATATATATTATATATATATATATATATATATATATATATATATATATATATATTTTATTAAAAATTATGCCAATTTTAACTTTCGTTCTTTTCCGGGTTAATTTTTCAAGTTTTCTCACTATGGATTTCCACCTTTCTGGTAAAATATAAAGTAATTCACCAAAAGATTTATTCTTGACTTCCATTTTATTCACTAAACCAGTTTTAACCATAACAAACAAATTAACAATACATACAAATTATATACGACGTTTTGGTCAGCTCTGACCATCTTCAGAGACTAATAACTAAATCATCACAGAACTCAAATACAAAAATAAGAACTATCTAAATTATTAACACAATTATTAACATCCTAACGGAATAAGAAATATTTACATGAATTGAGTAGGAGGTTATACAGGTTATAACGGTCCTCAGGGTTGCTATTAATTAAAAGTACTAACGAATTTGAAAATAATCAGGGATTGAACTTAATAACCTACGTTCCTGCATGCAGTTTTAATATTCTTGAGAAGCTCGTGGTCTGGTTGTTCAGGTTCGAACCTTTAATAAAACATGTTTGATTGAAGGTCTGCTCCCAAAATACACAAACATATATATATATATATATAAAATATATGTATATATATATATATATAACAGTCATTATCAGCCTTTGGAGCGATTCACATCTATTCCTGACGACGAGGACATCAAAATATAGTAGTGAGTTCAGTGATTTCTTTTCTATGTGTTCTTTTGAAAATTCTAGTTTATATATATATATATATATATGATTAAACCACAATAAGAATGGGAAAACAAGACTAAGATCTTTCAACCGTAACAAGCGGTCTTCGTCAGAGTCAAAAACCCAACTGAACACTAGATGCAGAAAACATCTGGTGAGGAGTTGAGAAGAGTGGGAGGGAAGAGTGGTACTTTTCATTCTCACTCTCTCTCTCACTCTCTCTCTCTCTCTCTCTCAATATATATATATATATATATAGAGTATATAGAGTAGAGGATATATATATATATATAGAGAGAGAGAGAGAGAGAGAGTGAGAGTGAGAATGAAAAGTGTAGAAAAATAGCAGTCTCTTATATGGCTAATAAGAGGGGAATTTATCTGAAAGGCATCTTTCTGTTTCTCTCTCTCTCTCTCTCTTCCTCCTCTCCTTTTTCCCTTCATACTAACTCCCTCACTCACTCACTCTCTTCCATTGATTATATCGCTGTGTTCACTAATTATTACTCTCCATTCTATACATGGCCTCGTAATTTCTTCTCCTCTCTCTCTTTGTATCACTTCCTACTTAGGTTTATCATTCTATATAGCTTACTCTCCCTATGTCTAGCTCTGTCTATCAAATATTCTCTTTTCTTTTTTGCCTTTCATTCTCTCCTTTCTCCTTCTGTTTTTACAGGTTTTTTTTTCCTCTCCTGTCAACACTTCCTTTCCTAGTGTCTTATCTTACTTTGATACAATGTTCTCTGTATCCTGTATAGATGCTCTGCTCACAACAAAACTAAAAAAAGTCAATATACAGTCGCAAAAAAAAATTCTAACCATTGAAAAAAATGAAGTAGCATTGACCTATTACGGTTATATATATATATATATATATATATTAGTATAGTTTGGCAGCAAATCTTCTTGTAGGCATACTTTGTTGAAATGTACCGCAGCTTCGGTATTAACGACTTTTAAACTGTATATACAAATATATATATATATATATATATATTATATAATATATATTTGTAAATTTGGGGAGCAATCCTTCTTTTATACATGTTTTGTTGAACGACCTTTGTACTGTGGCATGAATAAATTTCATTGTCCATCTTTGAAGTTTTCTCACCTTTGTTTTAAATATTTCTGGTACTAAATACACTAGTTCTCCAAATGCTTTATTCTTTATAACTGACATGTTTCGGTCTCCTTGATCATCTTCAGAGTTAATCATTTTTATAAAAAAAAAAACTTATTCCTACTAACTACCACTATATAACTATATATACATTTCTTAAATTAACAATATAATCTTCTATAACATCCAGAAATAATTCTATCACCAAAACAAACATTTTGTTTGAAGCAGTTTTAGCCACCTGTCATAATCAGGTGTACCACTTAACTTCATAAAATTTTAACGTCCTGTTGAATCCTGTGGTTTGGTTGTTTATATTTGGTTTCAATTCTATTTCTGGATATTATGGAAGATTATAGTGTTAATTTAAGAAATGTATAGTGTATATAGTGGTAGTTAGTAGGAATAAGTTGTTTTTTTTTTATATGAATATGAATTACTCTGAAGATGGTCAAGGAGACCGAAACATGTCAGTGATAAAGAATAAAGCATTTGGAGAACTAGTGCATTTAGTACCAGAAAGATTTAAAACAAAGGTGAGAAAACTTGAAAGATGGACAATGAAATTTATTCATGCCACAGTACAACGGTCATTTAACAATATATACATATATATATATATATATATATATATATATATATATATATATATATCATATTACTGATAGAATCACAACAAAAATAATCCAGCGCTTAAAAAAATTCAACATACAGTCGTTAAAAAAAAATTCTAACTATTGAAAAAAAATTAAGTAGCATTTTATTATTAAGTAGCATTTAGCTATTACGGTTATATATATATATATAGTTCAACGTACATAAAGAAACATAGAGTAATTAAAAACACACACTTACAATCTCTAATTTTCGGTTGAACCGTCTTCAGGAGAGATAAGAGATGGAAACCAAGCGCACAGGTACAGAGACGGCTGTCTCTGACAACCTAATTCTAATTGAAACTTAGAGACTGAAAGTGTATGTTTTTAATTTCTCTATGTTTCTTTATGTACATTGAACTGTATATATATATATTATTCGACCTACCATTCAGTTAGCTTCATTCGACGTATCTCTCAGTTAGCTTCAAGAGTGCGTGCGTGTTCGTTTCATTCGACCTACCACTGAGTTAGCTTCAGCTACTCAAATGGACTACTTCTGCCCGATGATGACGACTGTCGAAATATCGTTGTGAGTCTTTTGTGTGTGTCTTTATTTGTTTTTCAGTTTCCTGTGTGAACTATATATATATATATATATATAAAAAGATTTCACATAAACACATGAAACAACAATTCAGTTGGGTTCTTGACTCTGACGAAGACCGCTTGTTACGGTTGAAAGATCTTAGTCTTGTTTTCCCATTTCTTATTGTGGTTTGATATATATATATATATTATATATATATATATATATATATATATATATATATATATATCAATGATCAAACCACAATAAGAAATGGGAAAACAAGACTAAGATCTTTCAACCGTAACAAGCGGTCTTCGTCAGAGTCAAAAACCCAACTGACGAAGGGTTGGGTTTTTGACTCTGACGAAGACCGCTTGTTACGGTTGAAAGATCTTAGTCTTGTTTTCCCATTTCTTATTGTGGTTTGATCATTGATTGTTGTTTCACGTGTTTATGTGAAATCTTTTTATCGATATATATATATATATATATATATATATATATATGTATTACTATTATATATATTACTGATAGAACTTATTTTTTTTATTAAAAATAAAGATTTATGCAAATTTATGTTTATTGCTCTTTTAAGTTATTTACAAAATAAAATTTTTTTTTGGAAAACTATATTTGGAAATGAAATATTATTTAAAATTACAAATATTTTTGATGGAGTTTGAAATATAAAGGAGAATATTATGATTGGATGGAGAATTCTATATGAGGGAGGATTCTAGGACTTTTCAAGCTTTCACTTTAAACCTCCTCTCTTTACAAGTCCTTGGCATTTTCAATCTCATCTTAAAACAACCTATTATTCCACTTCCTTCCCAATCTTCCATAATTACCAACTTTTAGTTTTAAATACAAAAAAAACAACAACAACAAACATAAAACTTTAACACTATCTATAACTTCTCAACCACTGATTATTCAAGTTCACAGAATTCAAGTTCTTGAGGATTTTTGTGATAAAAATTCAACTCCTGATTATATTAATAGTAAACATATAATATACCGTCTTACGTCATATACTGCTGCTGTAGCTCTCTGACCGGTTTCGGATGTCACCCATCTTCAACTCGAACTAATCTAAGGAGTCCTACCTTTCTGATTATATAACCTACTTACTATCGCAATGCTGCCTAGATTTTATTATTTAATTATTTTAACTCTATTTTATTTTTATTTTATTATTATTTTAGTTACTATTATTTAGTTTAATTCTTTTTCTATTATTTTCGTCATTGTCAAGTCTGTCAAGTCGTAGCTTCATTTTCTTTAACGGTTTAAATAATATATCGCTTTGATGATTTACTTGTTCATTTATTAGATTACCCGATTCTTTATGTTTAAATATCTCTAATTCTTCACTTATGTTTAATCTTTTTTTTTTTTTTCGTCGTAGGATGTGGAAAAATCTGTTCATCAGATCCCTTAGCAAGACGTCTTGCTTAGAGTATGTAGGGTTTGGGGTCCCGACCCACTAAAAAACCACATCCTTATTTCCTGGCAATACCCGACACGAAAACCGTTTGCACATTACTTCGTGCCGGTGCCTCGGTCCTTTTGAGTAGGATTCACCTTCTTGCACTGTTTAGTCTTAGTCATTTCTGTCCTGTCTTTATTAAGGCCATTGAATTTTCTAAACTGTCCGGTTCATGACCATGTTCTATTAAGTGGTTTGCGTAATTAGATTTGTTGTATTATTTAGATAATCTTTAAAGTTGTTTGGTATTTTCAATTCAAGTTCACAGAAGGGCTTCTTGAAGATTTTTGGTCATAAAAATTCAACTCCTGATTATATGTTGACGTTTCGCCAAAAGTTGTTTGGCATTTTCAATTCAAGTTCACAGAAGGGGTTCTTGAGGATTTTTGGTCATAAAAATTCAACTCCTGATTATATGTTGACGTTTCGGCAAAAGTTGTTTGGCATTTTCAAGGCTAAAAAACAATTTATTAACGACATAAGTAAAGCAAGACAAATACATTCATCCAACACAAAACAAAAAATTTACTCCAATCTCCTGCAATAGTTTCCATTGAACTGTTTTTAGGTTGATATTGGAGGAGTAGCTTGTTTTCTGTTTTTATGGTTATGTAACCTTCCTGTATATTCGTATCTGTAATGATGCTGCTAGATAAAAGCATGGACTATTAAAATATTATTTCCTCAAAAACAAGGTATAATTTTTTGTTGGTTTTTGTTTTCCCTTAATTTTGTTTTCTTTTATTTTTTTAATTTGTTTTTGTGATTTTCTGACGTACGGTGTTTGTTTTGCTTGAATGCTCTGTATAGAGGTATCCTCCTGGAATTATTTTTGTGATATTGTGCTTATCTGTTTCAAAATTGGCTTTTGTTGTCTTAATAATAAGTAATTAGGTTTAAACGACAAATGTTTGTTTTTAAATAATTAATAATAACACTGGGTATTTTATGATCCTTTTGTTGTTTTCTTGTTAGTGCATTTTTATTTGTTTTTTTTTTTGTTTTCTGTTGGTTGATATTCCGTGGATGTATTTATCTTGCTTTACTTATATCGTTAATAAATTGTTTTTTAGCCTTGAAAATGCCAAACAACTTTTGCCGAAACGTCAGCATATAATCATTATTTTATATCTGTGATTTTGGAAGGTAATGTTAGTCCCATTGATGATACAGCCATTGCGAAACCGGTCGGGCGACTTCACCAGCGATAGACGAGGTATGACGGTTAATAATGATATCTTATATAATCTGAAGTTGAATTTTTATGACAAAAATCCTCAAGAACCCCTTCTGTGAACATTAACACTATCCTTTTCTCTAAACCCCCCCCCCCCCAAAAAAAAAAAAACGCAACCCCTCTCTACTGTTTCTCTATTAATTAGATGAATTTACAAAAAAAAAACAGAAGGGGGGGGGAGAAAAAAATAGAAGTTTGTTTTCATCATCAAATCTCGTAACGAAAACTCATTATTATGCCGAAGTTGAAAAGGGTAAATTTAATTCTATGTTCGCCTATACTAATTATGACTCTACTGAAGAATCTATAGGCCAACAAAAACTAAATACCAAGTACAGGTTTACCAATATCCATGTTTCTTTTTTTTTTTACAACACTGTGCATCTTGCGAAACAAAAATTAAATCATTTATATTCAATTTAGATTCGGACTATTATTCTTGCAAAAATAACCTTTTTTAAAAAGGATAATTGACGTCATTTTTCATTAAAATTACTTAGATAAATATTTTTTTTTTGTTTTTTGTTAAACCAATAGTATATAATTTATTGTACATCCTTTAACCCTATTTTGAAGTTAATTTCTTGGAGTTATTTATTTTTTAATATTAAAATTACAGTAATCCGTCTTACCTCGTACCCTGCTGCTGAAGCTCTTAGACCGGTTTCGGGCGTCACCCATCTTCAATAAGAACTGATCAACTGTAATTTTAATATTAATGTTACTAACCTCTGTGGTAATGAAAAAATGCATGTATTTATTTTTTATTCTGTATGTACCTATTTTCTTTGTACCCTTTTATTGTTTAGCTCTTTCTCTACGTACACTACTTGTAGTTGTTTTCTGTTTTTCTTTGTAGCTCTTTTTCTACGTATGCTACTTGTAGCTTTTTTCCTTTGAATCTTTTTTGTAGCTCTTTCTCTACGTACGCTACTTGTAGCTGTTTTCTGTTTTCTTTGTAGCTCTTTCTCTACGTACACTACTTGTAGTTGTTTTCTGTTTTTCTTTGTAGCTCTTTTTCTACCTACACTACTTGTAGTTGTTTTCTGTTTTCTTTGTAGCTCTTTCTCTACGTACACTACTTGTAGCTGTTTTCTGTTTTCTTTGTAGCTCTTTCTCTACGTACACTACTTGTAGCTGTTTTCTGTTTTCTTTGTAGCTCTTTTTCTACGTACACTACTTGTAGTTGTTTTCTGTTTTCTTTGTAGCTCTTTTTCTACGTATACTACTTGTAGTTGTTTTCTGTTTTTCTTTTTAGCTCTTTTTCTACGTACGCTACTTGTAGCTTTTTTCCTTTGAACCTTTTTTGTAGCTCTTTTTCTACGTACGCTACTTGTAGCCATTTTCTTTTAACCTTTTTGTAGCTCTTTATCTACGTACACTACTTGTAGCTGTTTTCTGTGTTTTTTGTAGCTCGTTTTCTACGTACGCTACTTGTAGCCATTTTCTTTTAACCTTTTTGTAGCTCTTTATCTACGTACACTACTTGTACTTGTTTTCTGTTTTCTTTGTAGCTCTTTTTCTACGTACGCTAATTGTAGCCATTTTCTTTTAACCTTTTTTGTAGGTCTTTTTCTACGTACGCTATTGTAGCTTTTTTACTTTGAACCTTTTTTGTAGCTCTTTCTCTACGTAACTACTTGTAGCTGTTTTCTGTTTTCTTTGTAGCTCTTTTTCTACGTACGCTACTTGTAGCCATTTTCTTTTAACCTTTTTTGTAGCTCTTTTTCTACGTACACTACTTGTATCTTTTTTCCTTTGAATTTTTTTTGTAACTCTTTTCGACTCGAATTATTTGTAGCATTTTTGTAGAAAACGTGATAGAAATATAGGATAGAGTACTAAAGAAAAACCATTGTACTTGAAGTAATCATGATATATTACCAAAGATAGAATATCACATTGTTATAAAAAGTTACTATACAGTACTAAATTTTAAACTTTTACAGGTTTTATAATTTTGAACACTTACATGAAGTCAGAAAAAAAAATATTTAATATAGAACTTATACTTAGGTTAGGTTGCAGTGGCAGTCCCATAAAGGAACACACGTAAGCCAAGCATTGGCCCTTTGTGATACCACACAATGAAGATTGATTCTACATTGGGAGTCCTAAATTTTGCCTTACCTGACATCGTACAGGCTCGGGACCGGCGGTTTAACGTCCTTCTCCGAGGGACGACGTACTCAGATTTATTCACCTCCCACGTGAATAAATCGAGGGCCAGGTGAGGATTGAACCCCGGTCTTATCAGTTCAGAGGTGAGCACGTAACCACTGAGCTAGCCTATATAATATAATACGTTTAATTTATAAGATGTTTGCGCTACTGTCATCAGCGAGCACGTAAGCATCTGGGCTACTCTGGCTCCACATCTTTATTTTATTACATTTGTTTATTTTTCGCAAATTTTAAATTAATATTTGTTGTTCCATTTATATATAATACATTTGCACTACTGTCATCAGCGAGCACGCAATCATCTGGGCTACTCTGGCTCCACGCCTTTATTTTATTACCAGTGTTTATATTACGCACATTTTAAATTAATTTTGTTGTTGTTACATTTATATATAATACCTTTGCACTACTGCCATCAGCGAGCACGCAAGCCAGTGGGCTACCCTGGCTCCACATCTTTATTTTATTACCATTGTTTATTTTTCGCAAATTTTAAATTAATATTTGTTGTTACATTTATATATAATACATTTGCACTACTGTCATAGCGAGCACGTAAGCATCTGGGCTACTCTGGCTCAACGCCTTTATTTTATGACCAGTGTTTATATTATGCAAATTTTAAATTAATTATTTTGTTGTTACATTTATATATAATACGTTTGCACTATTGTCATCAACGAGCACGCAAGCCAGTGGGCTACCCTGGCTCCACGTCTCTATTTTATTACCATTGTTTATTTTTCGCAAATTTTAAATTAATATTTGTTGTTACATTTATATACAAAACATTTGCACTACTGTCATCAGCGAGCACGCAAGACACAAAGCTACCCTGGCTCTAATTTTCGAAATATAGTGATAATTTTCTTTTATTTAACATTATTCAATTTGAAAACACTTTAGCTGTAATAAGAGAGGTGCAAAGTGTTGCCTTGAATAATGACTTTTTCAGTTTTAAAAGTGGTTTTACTCAGTGTTGCCGTGTTACCAATAATGACAGTGCTTTATTGATTGGTATTTCATTAGACCTGGCCAAGGGCTCTGACAATCCCTCCATAGGTCGGTCTATCCATTGCATCTGAATTTAATTGAAATCAACTCCCTTTTGACACTTAATAAATACACAACTTGACCATTCCTGCAAGCTACATAACTAGCCAACAAAGAAATGTCAGTGATCAGATATCAGTTATCAAAATAAAAAAAAAATTTTTTTTTGTTACATTTATACTCGTATATAATATATTTGTGCTACTGTCATCAGCAAGCACGCAAGCCAGTGGACTACCCTGGCTCCATGCCTTAAGTAAAAGAATATTACTTAAAATTACAATTAAAAAGTTTTAAGAATTTTCACAAAATATAATATATCCGTGAATTATATAATAGGATAAATAATATATCCTATATATTAAATATAATATAATATATAGACTACCCGTGACCCTTTGTGTCACTCAAAAATTATAACAATAGGAATTGAAATTAATTCACTGAACATGATTGACAGGGATAATTTTAATTGTTGTTTCTCGTTATTAAGGCACGGAAACAGATTCTTATATGACCCAAGCTATTGATATAGTATTCTTCACACTTATTTATTTATCATATAAATAAATAAAACATAAATTCAAGTTATATACACAATGAAATATATTTAAAACAAAGAAAAATTGTAAATTGAAATATTCAATTTATTTACCTAACATAAAATAACATTAATGAGAGGTACATGTCTTTATAATATTACATTAAAACATTCGTATTGTATCTGACAGTTGTGTTCAAGTTTGTTAGTAAAATTATTCATTTATAACTTGTAATGTAGTAGTTTATTTGTTACATTTATATATAATACATTTGCACTACTGTCATAAGCGAGCACGCAAGTGACTGGCTACTCTGGCTCTAATTTTGGGAATATAGTGATAATTTTCTTTATTTAACATTATTCAGGTAATAAATATTATATGTTTAATAATAGGTCTCTATCTCCACAGAAAATGGGTGAACAAACAAACTCACGAACTTTATATATAGAGATTATATATATATATATATATATCAGTTCAAAAATGAAGAAAAGCAACACACAGAGAAAGAGACACACTTATATATATATATATATATAGTTGTTGGGTTTTTGACTCTGACGAAGACCGCTTGTTACGGTTGAAAGATCTTAGTCTTGTTTTCCCATTCATACTGTGGTTTTATCATTGATTGTTGTTTCACGTGTTTAAGTGAAATCTTTTTATATATATATATATATAT
This sequence comes from Hermatobates lingyangjiaoensis, assembly GCA_026182355.1. Lineage (NCBI taxonomy): Eukaryota > Metazoa > Arthropoda > Insecta > Hemiptera > Hermatobatidae > Hermatobates > Hermatobates lingyangjiaoensis. Next base: position 18,691 of record JAPFBL010000699.1, read on the forward strand.
ATGATATCATATTGTTGTAAGAATGCACGGATATATAATCATGATATAGTACCAAGGGTAAAATATCTGATTCTAGATTTTCAAATAACTGTTTTATAAACCACCTATCAGAAATTTTATGTTTTTCAATGCTCACATTTATTGCGTTTGACCTTTTAGTGCTGTTCTATAGTTAGAAAGTGTGGCTCATTTATTATTTGGCACCCATTTTAGTAATGGGCGAGCCTTAGTGGTTTGATTCTACATAGGGAGTATACGATTTTGCCCGATTAATGAGTATATGACATCGTACAGGCTTGGAACCGAGAAGCAACGCTTTCGGATTGTTACAGTGTTAATCCTGTTTTGATCGCTGTGTACCTTTGCTTACCAGCCATATCACCAATAAATCAAATCAGGCCGACGATTTTTTGCGTGTTGCCCTTTTATCATCACCAGGTTAGCCACAAACAACTTAGGGGGGTCCAAGGTGGACCTCGCGGAGGCGGGCACCACGATGCTAAGTACAGTCTTTATCGGTGACTTTGAAAAAAAAATCAAGGACCAGATTGAGAATCCAACCTGGAACTACCAGCCCAGAAAGGATCACGCAACCCATTCGGCTACTCTGGTCCCCTACACGAAAGAAGATTACGTATGACTCTTAAGAATGGACACACAGTAGAACTGCATTCTGGTTAAAGAACTATGATGGAACCTGATGAAACTAGAGTGACAATCAGAAAGGAGCACGCAACCCATTCGGCTACTCTGGTCCGCTACACGAAAGAAGATTACGTATGACTCTTAAGAATGAACACACAGTAGAACTGCATCTGGTTAAAGAACTATGATGGAACCTGATGAAACTAGAGTGACAATCAGAACGGAGCACGCAAGCCATTCGGCTACTCTGGTCCCCTAGACGAAAGAAGATTACGTATGACTCTTAAGAATGGACACACAGTAGAACTGCATCTGGTTAAAGAACTATGATTGAACCTGATGAAACTAGAGTGACAATCAGAAAGGAGCACGCAACCCATTCGGCTACTCTGGTCCGCTACACGAAAGAAGATTACGTATGACTCTTAAGAATGAACACACAGTAGAACTGCATTCTGGTTAAAGAACTATGATGGAACCTGATGAAACTAGAGTGACAATCAGAAAGGAGCACGCAAGCCTTTGGGCTACTCTGGTCCCCTACACGAAAGAAGATTACGTATGACTCTTAAGAATGGACACACAGTAGAACTGCATTCTGGTTAAAGAACTATGATGGAACCTGATGAAACTAGAGTGACAATCAGAAAGGAGCACGCAAGCCTTTGGGCTACTCTGGTCCCCTACACGAAACTAGGTCACGTATTACTCCTAAGAATGGATACAGTTTAGAATCTCGCTGTACGAGTTTAATTCATTCCCCCCACCAAACTCATAATGCGATTTACTCGTTATTACGAAGCAATCTTTCGTACTGAAATTAATATGAAAATAAATACTCCGTTCCAACCCCAAAATTCTTGTTTTTAAACAGAAAAGTTTATTTTTGAAACATAATGTCCGCTACACGAAAGTAGGTCACGTATTGCTCCTAAGAATGGATACAGTGTAGAATCACGCTGTACGAGTTTAATTCGTTCCCCCCACCAAACTCATAATGGCAATTTTTCGTGCTAAGTTTATTTTTTAAACAGAAAATTAGTAATTAGAAAAAATAAACAATATTTTACATATATTGTGAATAATAAAACTGCACACAAGAAATAATCGAGTTTTATTAATCTAGTAAACTTAAAACGGGGACCATCTAGGAAAAATGTATTTTTTTTCGTTATATGGGACAAAAATTCTTACTAATGGTTACTCGTCAGGAGAATTGCTCATACAATGAGGCATTCATACTGTATTCGCAAATATTTTTTTTTTAAACAAAATTTACTAGAACTGATAAGTTAAGATTCTAATAAAGTATGTTTGATGCATGTGCAGTCACCATGTTGGAGTCTGCCTTGTTGAATTGTGTTACTGCTAGGAGGTACGAGTTACAGGAGCGGCGGTTGTGGTGTCTATTCAACTGTTGGGAGCTCCTGTCAACTTTTGTTCCCCTGTTCTTGATGGAAATCCATACTGAACATCTCACGGTTTTTTTTCCTCTTTTCTCTTTATTATTTCGTGAGAAATAAAGCCCATAAAATAAAATTCCTCGCTCATCCAACCCGATAGTAGCTAGCACTCAATCAAAACACACCCCCTCCTTCTAAATCCTCAAAGGCGTTTAATCAGACAATCGCCACGCGATCAACTCACGCAAGAAATTAATAAAACAATGGAAACCAAAACACGTAATGCCAGGACTGGCCGCTATCAATATCAAATATCAATATACTTTTACTTATGTGCTAACTTCTTGAATTTCTCAAAATAAGAATATTCAAAAGTCAAAATAAGAATATTCAAAAGTTGAATATTGTATTATAAATTTCTCAAAAGTTTAATATTGTATTGTCAATTTCTCAAAATAAGAATATTCAAAAGTTCTATAATCAAATTTTCAGAATAAGAATATTCAAAAATTGACAATATTGTATTGTGAATTTTTCAAAATAAGAATATTCAAAAGTTGAACAGTTAATTTCTCAAAATAAGAATATTCAAAAGTTGAATATTGTATTGTAAATTTCTCAAAAGTTTAATATTGTATTGTCAATTTCTCAAAATAAGAATATTCAAAAGTTCTATAATCAAATTTTCAGAATAAGAATATTCAAAAAATTGACAATATTGTATTGTGAATTTTTCAAAATAAGAATATTCAAAAGTTGTACAGTTAATTTCTCAAAATAAGAATATTCAAAAGTTGAATATTGTATTGTCAATTTCTCAAAATAAGAATATTTTAAAAGTTCAATTTTGTATTGTAAATTTCTCAAAAGTTTAATATTGTATTGTCAATTTCTCAAAATAAGAATATTCAAAAGTTCTATAATCAAATTTTCAGAATAAGAATATTCAAAAATTGACAATATTGTATTGTGAATTTTTCAAAATAAGAATATTCAAAAGTTGTACAGTTAATTTCTCAAAATAAGAATATTCAAAAGTTGAATATTGTATTGTCAATTTCTCAAAATAAGAATATTTTAAAAGTTCAATTTTGTATTGTAAATTTCTCAAAAGTTTAATATTGTATTGTCAATTTCTCAAAATAAGAATATTCAAAAGTTCTATAATCAAATTTTCAGAATAAGAATATTCAAAAATTGACAATATTGTATTGTGAATTTTTCAAAATAAGAATATTCAAAAGTTGTACAGTTAATTTCTCAAAATAAGAATATTCAAAAGTTGAATATTGTATTGTCAATTTCTCAAAATAAGAATATTTTAAAAGTTCAATTTTGTATTGTAAATTTCTCAAAAGTTTAATATTGTATTGTCAATTTCTCAAAATAAGAATATTCAAAAGTTCTATAATCAAATTTTCAAAATAAGAATATTCAAAAATTGACAATATTGTATTGTCAATTTTTCAAAATAAGAATATTCAAAAGTTGAATATTGTATTGTCAATTCCTCAAAATAAGAATATTCAAAAGTTGAATATTGTATTGTCAATTTTGCAAAATAAGAATATTTAAAAGTTGAATATTGTATTGTCAATTTTGCAAAATAAGAATATTTAAAAGTTGAATATTGTATTGTCAATTTTGCAAAATAAGAATATTCAAAAGTTGAATATCGTATCGTCAATTTTTCAAAAATAAGAATATTCAAAAGTTGAATATTGTATTGTCAATTTTTCAAAATAAGAATATTTAAAAGTTGAACATTGTATTCTCGATTTCTCAAAAGAAGAATATTCAAAAGTTTTACTGTCAATTTTTCAAAATAAGAATATTCAAAAGTTGTACAGTCAATTTATCAAAATAAGAATATTCAAAAGTTGCACAGTCAATTTATCAAAATAAGAATATTCAAAAGTTGTACACTCAATTTATCAAAATAAGAATATTCAAAAGTTGTACACTCTTTTTATCAAAATAAGAATATTCAAAAGTTGCACAGTCAATTTATCAAAATAAGAATATTCAAAAGTTGTACACTCAATTTATCAAAATAAGAATATTCAAAAGTTGTACTGCAGTATATATCACTTTAAGTTATATTTACTAAAACTGGGGAAGATAGAAGACGTATCAAATAGTATTTATTTTCAAAGAGAGTCTTTAAAAATGTTATATTAAAACTAATATAGGCTTATTATTGTATAACATGAGCTGGTCAATTGTATGACATGGGATTGTTAGTGTATAACGTGGGTTTATTATTGTATACAATGAACTTTTTATTCCACAACATGAGATTGCCATTGTACAGCACGAGCCTGTTGATAGAATAACATGGGATTGATAATGGGATAGGTTAGGTTGCAGTGGCAGTCCCCCAAGGGAACACACATTAGCCCTTTGTGATACCACACAGTGAAGATTGATTCTACATTGGGAGTCCTAAATTTTGCCTAACTCAAATGTATTTCGAGTAGGGATCTTTAACGAGTACCTGACATCGTACAGGCTCGGGACCGACAGTTTAACGTCCTTTCTCCGAGGGACGAATGATAATGGGATAACATGGGCTTGTTGTATAACATGGGATTGTTAACGGTTTAACATGGGATTATTGTACACCATGGGCTTGTTATTGTACAACATGGTCTTGATTTAATCCCATTTAGTTAACTTATTCTTTCGGTATATTATGGACACACAAACACCAATAATATTATTTGAACAATAAACGCATGCAAGAAATAATAATGTTTTATTAACGTAATAAACATAAAACGGAGACCAACTGGGCTTGAGGAAGACTGTAGATCGTTCTACAAATGTTTACTCGTCGTACGAGTCAAGAATTCTTACGAATGACTGCTCGTAAAGAGAATTGATTGTACTACGTAGTACTTAGTACGAAAAAAACTACTACTGTACATATAGTTGAATAATATTAATTGAATAATAAATTAATGCAAGAAATAATCATGACTAAGTTTATTAATATAATAAACTTAAAACAGAGACTATTTAGACGTGAGAAAGACGATCGCTCATACTACGAATAATTACGAGCAACTCGTACTACGAGGATTTACTATACATTACAAGAATATCTGCTACTCATATATAATAATATATAATATACACTTTTTCGATGAAAATACGATCCGAAATGGACAAATAGAGTTCATTGTACATTAAAAGTAATATATAATTATATATTTATATTATTAAACCATAATATAAAAATGTAAAAACAAAACTAAGATCTTTCAACTGTAACAAGTGGTCTTCGTCAGAGTCAAAAACCTAACCGTTATATGAGCCGCTTATTTTGAAAGTGGCCTAATTCCATTTATGTTAAAATCGAGATATTTAAGGGTTTGCGTTTTACAAAATTTAAAAATATTGTCATTTTATTTATCAACTAATTTTTGTTATAAAAATTCTTAGTAATTTTAAATAAATTTTGTACAATTTGCTGCAAAAGGTAAAGATAACGTAAAAATGTAATTATTTAAATAGCAAGCTAATTTTTTTTGGAAAATGGAATTAGGCCACTTTCAAAATAAACGGCTCATATCACGTTTAAAATTACGAAACATTACTTACACTTTGTAGTTGTTGTGTCCTTTTCACGTGTATAATTTTAAAATTCTAGAAAACCAAGTAGCATGATAGTTAAGGTTCGATACTTCACCTTTATACATAAGTATTCCATACTATTTAGCCTACTGTGGTCGTTTTCATTATATAATATTTCAATATTACCTTCTAGGGGTTTTTTTTCGATTTAGCATGATTTTATAGATGTTATAACACTTGGATGTTTTTAAAGCACTTGTTTCAGTATCAGTTAGACTCTGACGATGACCACTTCTTTTGGTTGAAACGTTGATAATAAAGTTGATATAGCTTCTCAACCACTAATATTTCAAATTTTCCGTAGGGGTTCTTGAGGATTTTGGTCATAAAATTTTTATGACATTTTATGACCAAAATCCTCAAGAACCCCTTCGAAGAAGTTGATAATATATATATATATATAATTAAAGTTACAGCTAGAGAACACAAGAAAAGGACTAACACTCACGAATCTCGATAATTTCGGCGTCTTGCTGTCTTCAGGAAGAAGAAAAAAAGAAAATAAAAAGGAGAAAGAATGAAGGAACAAAGACGTATATGCGTCCACTGGCCGATGTAAACAACGATATATATGCATATATATATATATATATATATATATATATATATATGCATCAATAGATGTTATAAATATTTTTAAAAGTAACTAAGTTTAATTGCATCATACTTATTTTTAAATACCGTTTCTAAGTATTCTTTCAAACTGTGCATCTGACAGTTTAATTGGAATAGGCTTCATAAAGCAGGCGACAGTTTTCCTTGAACAATTTTGCTAAGTGAATTCAAACTTTTAACTACATTACAAAACATTTTTCCTCCAATAATAACATATATATATATATATATTTTTCTACGTAGGCTACTTGCAGCCATTTTCTTTTAACTTTTTTGTAGCTCTTTCTCTACGTACACTACTTGTAGCTATTTTCTTTATAGCTCTTTATCTACGTACACTACTTCGTAACATTTTTTTAAGAACCTTTTTCGTAGCTCTTTTTCTACGTACGCCACTTGTAGCCATTTTCTTTTAAACTTTTTGTACCTCTATTTCTACGTACACTACCTGTAGCTATTTTCTTCGTAACATTTTTTCTATGTACAAAACATGTAGCTTTTTTCTTTGAACCTTTTTGTAGTTCTTTCTCTACGTACACTACTTGTTGTTGTTTTCTGTTTTCTTTGTTGCTCTTTTTCTGCGTACGCTACTTGTAGCTTTTTTCCTTTGAACCTTTTATGTAGCTCTTTTTCTACGTACACTACTTGTAGTTGTTTTCTGTTTTCTTTGTAGATCTTTTTCTACGTACGCTACTTGTAGCTTTTTTCCTTTGAACCTTTTATGTAGCTCTTTTTCTACGTACGCAACTTGTAGCCATTTTATTTTCACCTTTTTGTAGCTCTTTCTCTACGTACACTACTTGTAGTTGTTTTCTGTTTTCTTTGTAGCTCTTTTTCTACGTATGCTACTTGTAGCCATTTTCTTTTAACCTTTTTTTGTAGGTCTTTTTCTACGTACACTACTTGTAGCTGTTTTCTGCTTTCTTTGTAGCTCTTTTTCTACGTACGCTACTTGTAGCTTTTTTCCTTTGAACCTTTTATGTAGCTCTTTTTCTACGTACACTACTTGTAGTTGTTTTCTGTTTTCTTTGTAGATCTTTTTCTACGTACGCTACTTGTAGCTTTTTTCCTTTGAACCTTTTATGTAGCTCTTTTTCTACGTACGCAACTTGTAGCCATTTTATTTTCACCTTTTTGTAGCTCTTTCTCTACGTACACTACTTGTAGTTGTTTTCTGTTTTCTTTGTAGCTCTTTTTCTACGTATGCTACTTGTAGCCATTTTCTTTTAACCTTTTTTGTAGGTCTTTTTCTACGTACACTACTTGTAGCTGTTTTCTGTTTTCTTTGTAGCTCTTTTTCTACGTACGCTACTTGTATCTTTTTTCCTTTGAATTTTTTTTGTAGCTCTTTTCGACTCGAATTATTTGTATCATTTTTGTAGAAAACGTGATAGAAATAGAGGATAGAGTACTAAAGAATAACCATTGTACTTGAAGTAATCATGATATAGTACCAAAGGTAGAATATCACATTGTTATAAAAAGTTACTTTACAGTACTAAATTTTAAACTTTTACAGTTTTTATAATTTTGAACACTTACATGAAGTGAGAAAAAAAATTTAATATAGAACTTATACTTAGGTTAGGTTGCAGTGGCAGTCCCACAAAGGAACACACTTAGGCCGAGCATTGGCCCTTTGTGATATCACACAATGAAGATTGATTCTACATTGGGAGTCCTAAATTTTGCCTAACTCAAGTGTATTTAGAGTAGGGATCTTTAACGAGTACCTGACATCGTACAGGCTCGGGACCGGCGGTTTAACGTCCTTCTCCGAGGGACGACGTGCTCAGATTTACTCACCTCCCACGTGAATAAATCGAGGGCCAGGTGAGGATTGAACCTCGGTCTTATCAGTTCAGAGGCGAGCACGTAACCACTGAGCTAGCCTATATAATATAATACGTTTAATTTATAAGATGTTTGCGCTACTGTCATCAGCGAGCACGTAAGCATCTGGGCTACTCTGGCTCCACATCTTTATTTTATTACCATTGTTTATTTTTCGCAAATTTTAAATTAATATTTGTTGTTCCATTTATATATAATACCTTTGCACTACTGTCATCAGCGAGCACGCAATCATCTGGGCTACTCTGGCTCTACACCTTTATTTTATTACCAGTGTTTATATTACGCACATTTTAAATTAATTTTGTTGTTGTTACATTTATATATAATACCTTTGCACTACTGCCATCAGCGAGCACGCAAGCCAGTGGGCTACCCTGGCTCTACATCTTTATTTTATTACCATTGTTTATTTTTCGCAAATTTTAAATTAATATTTGTTGTTACATTTATATATAATACATTTGCACTACTGTCATAGCGAGCACGTAAGCATCTGGGTTACTCTGGCTCAACGCCTTTATTTTATTACCAGTGTTTATATTATGCACATTTTAAATTAATTTTCTTGTTGTTACATTTATATATAATACCTTTGCACTACTGCCATCAGCGAGCACGCAAGCCAGTGGGCTACCCTGGCTCCACATCTTTATTTTATTACCATTGTTTATTTTTCGCAAATTTTAAATTAATATTTGTTGTTCCATTTATATATAATACCTTTGCACTACTGTCATCAGCGAGCACGCAATCATCTGGGCTACTCTGGCTCCACGCCTTTATTTTATTACTAGTGTTTATATTACGCACATTTTAAATTAATTTTGTTGTTGTTACATTTATATATAATACATTTGCACTACTGCCATCAGCGAGCACGCAAGCCAGTGGGCTACCCTGGCTCCACATCTTCATTGTATTACCATTGTTTATTTTTCGCAAATTTTAAATTAATATTTGTTGTTCCATTTATATATAATACCTTTGCACTACTGTCATCAGCGAGCACGCAATCATCTGGGCTACTCTGGCTCCACGCCTTTATTTTATTACCAGTGTTTATATTACGCACATTTTAAATTAATTTTGTTGTTGTTACATTTATATATAATACATTTGCACTACTGCCATCAGCGAGCACGCAAGCCAGTGGGCTACCCTGGCTCTACATCTTTATTTTATTACCATTGTTTATTTTTCGCAAATTTTAAATTAATATTTGTTGTTACATTTATATATAATACATTTGCACTACTGTCATAGCGAGCACGTAAGCATCTGGGCTACTCTGGCTCAACGCCTTTATTTTATGACCAGTGTTTATATTATGCAAATTTTAAATTAATTATTTTGTTGTTACATTTATATATAATACGTTTGCACTATTGTCATCAACGAGCACGCAAGCCAGTGGGCTACCCTGGCTCCACGTCTCTATTTTATTACCATTGTTTATTTTTCGCAAATTTTAAATTAATATTTGTTGTTACATTTATATACAAAACATTTGCACTACTGTCATCAGCGAGCACGCAAGACACAAAGCTACCCTGGCTCTAATTTTCGAAATATAGTGATAATTTTCTTTTATTTAACATTATTCAATTTGACGACACTTTAGCTGTAATAAGAGAGGTGCAATGTGTTGCCTTGAATAATGACTTTTTCAGTTTTAAAAGTGGTTTTACTCAGTGTTGCCGTGTTACCAATAATGACAGTGCTTTATTGATTGGTATTTCATTAGACCTGGCCAAGGGCTCTGACAGTCCCTTCATAGGTCGGTCTATCCATTGCATCTGAATTTAATTGAAATCAACTCCCTTTTGACACTTAATAAATAAACAACTTGACCATTCCTGCAAGCTACATAACTAGCCAGCAAAGGAATGTCAGTGATCAGATATAGGTTATCAAAATAAAAAAAAAAATTTTTTTTGTTACATTTATATATAATATATTTGTGCTACTGTCATCAGCGAGCACGCAAGCCAGTGGACTACCCTGGCTCCATGCCTTAAGTAAAAGAATATTACTTAAAATTACAATTAAAAAGTTTTAAGAATTTTCACAAAATATAATATATCCGTGAATTATATAATAGGATAAATAATATATCCTATATATTAAATATAATATAATATATAGACTACCCGTGACCCTTTGTGTCACTCAAAAATTATAACAATAGGTATTGAAATTAATTCACTGAACATGATTGACAGGGATAATTTTAATTGTTGTTTCTCGTTATTAAGGCACGGAAACAGATTCTTATATGACCCAAGCTATTGATATAGTATTCTTAACACGATTCAAGATATTTAGTAAGTATATTTACCAAAATGAAAATCATTCATTTTATCATATAAATAAATAAAACATAAATTCAAGTTATATACACAATGAAATATATTTAAAACAAAAAAAATTGTAAATTGAAATATTCAATTTATTTACCTAACATAAAATAACATTAATGAGAGGTACATGTCTTTATAATATTACATTAAAACATTCGTATTGTATCTGACAGTTGTGTTCAAGTTTGTTAGTAAAATTATTCATTTATAACTTGTAATGTAGTAGTTTATTTGTTACATTTATATATAATACATTTGCACTACTGTCATAAGCGAGCACGCAAGACACTTGCTACTCTGGCTCTAATTTTGGGAATATGGTGATAATTTTCTTTATTTAACATTATTCAGGTAATAAATATTATATGTTTAATAATAGGTCTCTATCTCCACAGAAAATGGGTGAACAAACAAACTCACGAACTTTATATATAGAGATTATATATATATATATATATATATATATATATATATATATCAGTTCAAAAATGAAGAAAAGCAACACACAGAGAAAGAGACACACTTATATATATATATATAGTTGTTGGGTTTTTGACTCTGACGAAGACCGCTTGTTACGGTTGAAAGATCTTAGTCTTGTTTTCCCATTCTTACTGTGGTTTTATCATTGATTGTTGTTTCACGTGTTTAAGTGAAATCTTTTTATATATATATATATATGATATCATATTGTTGTAAGAATGCACGGATATATAATCATGATATAGTACCAAGGGTAAAATATCTGATTCTAGATTTTCAAATAACTGTTTTATAAACCACCTATCAGAAATTTTATGTTTTTCAATGCTCACATTTATTGCGTTTGACCTTTTAGTGCTGTTCTATAGTTAGAAAGTGTGGCTCATTTATTATTTGGCACCCATTTTAGTAATGGGCGAGCCTTAGTGGTTTGATTCTACATAGGGAGTATACGATTTTGCCCGATTAATGAGTATATGACATCGTACAGGCTTGGAACCGAGAAGCAACGCTTTCGGATTGTTACAGTGTTAATCCTGTTTTGATCGCTGTGTACCTTTGCTTACCAGCCATATCACCAATAAATCAAATCAGGCCGACGATTTTTTGCGTGTTGCCCTTTTATCATCACCAGGTTAGCCACAAACAACTTAGGGGGGTCCAAGGTGGACCTCGCGGAGGCGGGCACCACGATGCTAAGTACAGTCTTTATCGGTGACTTTGAAAAAAAAATCAAGGACCAGATTGAGAATCCAACCTGGAACTACCAGCCCAGAAAGGATCACGCAACCCATTCGGCTACTCTGGTCCCCTACACGAAAGAAGATTACGTATGACTCTTAAGAATGGACACACAGTAGAACTGCATTCTGGTTAAAGAACTATGATGGAACCTGATGAAACTAGAGTGACAATCAGAAAGGAGCACGCAACCCATTCGGCTACTCTGGTCCGCTACACGAAAGAAGATTACGTATGACTCTTAAGAATGAACACACAGTAGAACTGCATCTGGTTAAAGAACTATGATGGAACCTGATGAAACTAGAGTGACAATCAGAACGGAGCACGCAAGCCATTCGGCTACTCTGGTCCCCTAGACGAAAGAAGATTACGTATGACTCTTAAGAATGGACACACAGTAGAACTGCATCTGGTTAAAGAACTATGATTGAACCTGATGAAACTAGAGTGACAATCAGAAAGGAGCACGCAACCCATTCGGCTACTCTGGTCCGCTACACGAAAGAAGATTACGTATGACTCTTAAGAATGAACACACAGTAGAACTGCATTCTGGTTAAAGAACTATGATGGAACCTGATGAAACTAGAGTGACAATCAGAAAGGAGCACGCAAGCCTTTGGGCTACTCTGGTCCCCTACACGAAAGAAGATTACGTATGACTCTTAAGAATGGACACACAGTAGAACTGCATTCTGGTTAAAGAACTATGATGGAACCTGATGAAACTAGAGTGACAATCAGAAAGGAGCACGCAAGCCTTTGGGCTACTCTGGTCCCCTACACGAAACTAGGTCACGTATTACTCCTAAGAATGGATACAGTTTAGAATCTCGCTGTACGAGTTTAATTCATTCCCCCCACCAAACTCATAATGCGATTTACTCGTTATTACGAAGCAATTTTTCGTACTGAAATTAATATGAAAATAAATACTCCGTTCCAACCCCAAAATTCTTGTTTTTAAACAGAAAAGTTTATTTTTGAAACATAATGTCCGCTACACGAAAGTAGGTCACGTATTGCTCCTAAGAATGGATACAGTGTAGAATCACGCTGTACGAGTTTAATTCGTTCCCTCCACCAAACTCATAATGGCAATTTTTCGTGCTAAGTTTATTTTTTAAACAGAAATGATTAATTAAAAAAAATGAACAATACTTTATATATATTGTGAATAATAAAACTGCACGCAAGAAATAATCAAGTTTTATTAATCTAGTAAACTTTAAACGGAGACCATCTAGGAAAAACGTATTTATTTCGTTGTATGAGACAAAAATTCTTACTAATGGTTACTCGTCAGGAGAATTGCTCATACAATGAGGCATTCATACTGTATTCGCAAATATATTTTTTTAAAGACAAAAATTTACTAGAACTGATAAGTTAATATTCTAATAAAGTATGTTTGATGCATGTGCAGTCACCATGTTGGAGTCTGCCTTGTTGAATTGTGTTACTGCTAGGAGGTACGAGTTACAGGAGCGGCGGTTGTGGTGTCTATTCAACTGTTGGGAGCTCCTGTCAACTTTTGTTCCCCTGTTCTTGATGGAAATCCATACTGAACATCTCACGGTTTTTTTTCTCTTTTCTCTTTTATTATTTCGTGAGAAATAAAGCCCATAAAATAAAATTCCTCGCTCATCCAACCCGATAGTAGCTAGCACTCAATCAAAACACACCCCCCCTCCTTCTAAATCCTCAAAGGCGTTTAATCAGACAATCGCCACGCGATCAACTCACGCAAGAAATTAATAAAACAATGGAAACCAAAACACGTAATGCCAGGAATGAGTGACTGGCCGCTAGCTCGATTCTCAAAGTGCATATCAATATACTTTTACTTATGTGCTAACTTCTTGAATTTCTCAAAATAAGAATATTCAAAAGTTGAACAGTTAATTTCTCAAAATAAGAATATTCAAAAGTTGAATATTGTATTGTAAATTTCTCAAAAGTTTAATATTGTATTGTCAATTTCTCAAAATAAGAATATTCAAAAGTTCTATAATCAAATTTTCAGAATAAGAATATTCAAAAATTGACAATATTGTATTGTGAATTTTTCAAAATAAGAATATTCAAAAGTTGTACAGTTAATTTCTCAAAATAAGAATATTCAAAAGTTGAATATTGTATTGTCAATTTCTCAAAATAAGAATATTTTAAAAGTTCAATTTTGTATTGTAAATTTCTCAAAAGTTTAATATTGTATTGTCAATTTCTCAAAATAAGAATATTCAAAAGTTCTATAATCAAATTTTCAAAATAAGAATATTCAAAAATTGACAATATTGTATTGTCAATTTTTCAAAATAAGAATATTCAAAAGTTGAATATTGTATTGTCAATTCCTCAAAATAAGAATATTCAAAAGTTGAATATTGTATTGTCAATTTTGCAAAATAAGAATATTTAAAAGTTGAATATTGTATTGTCAATTTTGCAAAATAAGAATATTCAAAAGTTGAATATTGTATTGTCAATTTTTCAAAATAAGAATATTCAAAAGTTGAATATTGTATCGTCAATTTTTCAAAAATAAGAATATTCAAAAGTTGTATATTGTATTGTCAATTTTTCAAAATAAGAATATTTAAAAGTTGAACATTGTATTCTCGATTTCTCAAAAGAAGAATATTCAAAAGTTTTACTGTCAATTTTTCAAAATAAGAATATTCAAAAGTTGTACAGTCAATTTATCAAAATAAGAATATTCAAAAGTTGCACAGTCAATTTATCAAAATAAGAATATTCAAAAGTTGCACAGTCAATTTATCAAAGTAAGAATATTCAAAAGTTGTACACTCAATTTATCAAAATAAGAATATTCAAAAGTTGTACACTCTTTTTATCAAAATAAGAATATTCAAAAGTTGCACAGTCAATTTATCAAAATAAGAATATTCAAAAGTTGTACACTCAATTTATCAAAATAAGAATATTCAAAAGTTGTACTGCAGTATATATCACTTTAAGTTATATTTACTAAAACTGGGGAAGATAGAAGACGTATCAAATAGTATTTATTTTCAAAGAGAGTCTTTAAAAATGTTATATTAAAACTAATATAGGCTTATTATTGTATAACATGAGCTGGTCAATTGTATGACATGGGATTGTTAGTGTATAACGTGGGTTTATTATTGTATACAATGAACTTTTTATTCCACGACATGAGATTTGTTCAGCATGAGCCTCTTGATAGTATAACATGGGATTGATAATGGGATAACATGGGCTTGCTGTATAACATGGGATTGATAATGGGATAGGTTAGGTTAGGTTAGGTTGCAGTGGCAGTCCCAGAAGGGAACACACGTAGGCCAAGCATTGGCCCTTTGTGATACCACACAATAAAGATTGATTCTACAGTGGGAGTCCTAAATTTTGCTTAACTCAAATATATTTAGAGCAGGGCTCTTTAACGATTATCTGAAATCGTACAGGCTCGGGACCGACAGTTTAACGTCCTTCTCCGAGGGACGATTGATAATGGGTTAACATGGGCTTGTTGTATAACACGGGATTGTTAACGGTTTAACATGGGATTATTGTACACCATGGGCTTGTTATTGTACAACATGGTCTTGATTTAATCCCATTTAGTTAACTTATTCTTATGGACACACAAACACCAATAATATTATTTAAACAATAAATGCATGCAAGAAATAATAATGTTTTATTAACGTAATAAACATAAAACAGAGACCAACTAGGCTTGAGGGAAGACTGTAGATGAGGCATGGGCAACCTGCGGCCCGCGGGCCACATGCGGCCCAGCACGTGTTTTTGTGCGGCCCTCGGAGATTATCTGGAGACTATTTAAATACTCAAAATTATTTTGCTTTTTGATTATTAGCAAAAACTCACAGAGGCTTTTGGAAGAAATTACAACTTTAGAGGGAGGGAGAGGGAGAGGGAGAGGGAGAGGGAGAGGGAGAGGGAGAGAGAGAGAGGGAGAGGCAGAGAGAGAGAGAGAGAGAGAGAGAGGAGAGAGAGAGAGAGAGAGAGAGAGAGAGAGAGCTCTATAGCAATAAATGTTTTAGTTTTTTTTTCTTATATGTCGCACTAATCTTTTTAAAATTGTGTTGTTTAATTGTTTACCATAATGAAATAAGACGATGAATAATAATTTTCAGTATAAGAACAATAAAAAGTTAAATAATCATTGACACATTAATATAGCGCACAGTATGTATTTCTATATAGGTGATGTAATTTTTTGAGGTTTGAGGTCCAATGATTAAAACTAGTCCTTTTGCCGATGTTTCGATTCTATGGCTTTAGAATTAGAATAGAATAATTATAACAATATCCTTATGTTAATGTATAACAAAATAATCCATAGTCCTAATAACTGATTTATCAATAAATTCCTCTTTGTTACTGTACATATTAAAATGTATTAACTTACCAAATAGTAGTAATAGTAGTGCTAATTGTAAAACAATCATGTTGTAGCCCTGAAGATGACATAAATATATGTCGAAATGTCAAAAGACTAGTTTTAATCATAGGACCTCAAACCTCAAAAAATTACATCATATAAATATTG